>PVHY01005958.1:0-73141 GCA_004024945.1 Uropsilus gracilis
AAAAAAAAAAAAAAAAAAAGAAAGAAACCAAGGCTTATGAGAAAACAAAGCAATGCAGCTATTCTGAAAAAACATTTCATAATTTCTTAAAAACTATCATACAGCCGGGCACGGTGGCTCGTGCTTGTAAGTTTCAGCCTATGAAGCGGCCGGGGCTAGGGATCACGGTTCGAGTCCCGCCTGGGGCCTGTAGCGAGACCTAGTTCCAAAAAAACAGCTGGGTGTGGTGGCGCGCGCCTGTCATCCCAGCTACCTTGGGAAGCTGAGGCTGGGGATCGCTTGAGTCTGTGGTACCCCGGGCAACGAGAGCCTGCGGTTCCACGGGCAAAAATAGCGAGACCTAGTCTCAAAAAAAAAAAAAAAAAAAATATCATACAATGCAGCAACTGCATTCCTGGGCATTTATACAGGACAAATTAAAACTAATCCATGCAAACACATGTATATGAGTGTTTATAGCAGTTTAATTAGTAATACCACCAAACTGGAAACAACCCAGATGTCTTTCAACATGTGAATGGTTAAACACAGTGAAATCGTATCACCATAAGTACATAGCATATTTGGCAATAAAAATAAACTATTCATATACTTAACACCAATTGCACAAAACTTTGGAGAATTATGCTGAGTGAAATAAAAAAAAAATCTCAAAAACGACATACTACAGTCATGTAAATAAAACATAATGACTTTTAGACCAAAGACAGACTGTATTTATGAGTGAGTCCTATGTACAGCCTAGGTGTTCAGGAAGCTGCACTATTTAAGCCTATGTAATTTCACTCTATCACAGCATACAAGGACAAAACTGCCTAGCAATGGATTTCTCAGAACACATATCCATCACTAGAGAGACATGACTTAGTTTCTATAACATTCTTAAAATGAGAAAATTATAGAAATGAGTAACAGATTTAGTGGTTCCAAGATTTTATAAAGGAGGTGGGGGGAAAGTAGGTATGGCTATAAAAGGGTAGCATGAGGGATTCTTGAGGTGAAAAAAGTCTGAATTTATGGCAAATAACTCTGGTTATGACCTTGTGTTGAACAAAAACTTAAACTGTGAGAATATAAATAAAAGGCATATGAAATCTCTATTTTTCTAATAACTTTGTGTGAATTCACAATAATCTCCAAATAAAAATTTCTGTGTAAAAACTATAAAGCAATTGACTAAAAGCAACAAAGAACTGATAAAAGGATGTACTTCTTCAAGTATTCGTCCCTCCACGGAGTCTTGCAGGGTTACCAAATCAGCTTTTACTCTAGTTCTTCACTCCTTAGCTGACATCATTCATTCTGGAGGATTCAAAAGTCAGTTCTTCTCTTCTGAAACCCAGATATATTTTACTGATAAATCAGTATCTCAATCTAGTTACCTTATAGGTGCTTCAAGTTCAACACATACACACACACATCATCTTTTCCCTACACTCTCTAGATTTGCTTCCTTTGAGTTTACCCTTAGGATACACCAGGATAAAAACACTAGTGGGGCCAGGCATGGTGGCTCGTGCTTGTAAGTTTCAGCCTATGAAGCGGCCGGGGCTAGGGATCACGGTTCGAGTCCCCCCTGGGGCCCGTAGCGAGACCTAGTTCCAAAAAATAGAGTTGGGCATGGTGGTGCGCGCCTGTAATCCCAGCTACCTGGGAAGCTGAGGCTGGGGATAGCTTGAGTCTGTGGTACCCCGGGCAATGAGAGCCTGCGGTTTCACGGGCAAAAATAGCAAGACCTAGTCTCAAAAAAAAAAAAAAAAAACCAACAACAACAACAACAAAAAACTAGTGGATTGCTTCCTCTTTCTCACTCTCACAAATCTAATCAATCATAAAAAACTGTCAACACAAGATCCTAAATGAAGAGACAGTCAGTCCACTTCTTCACATGCCCTCTGTCAATGTCCTCAAAGCTACTGCTGTAACAGTCTCCCTAGTTTTTCTACATGCCTGTGTGTCTCCCTCAAAAGCAGTTCTCCCCGAGCAAGCAGACTGATCTTTAAAAAATAAAATACGAATACTACTCTACTCCCAAATTTAAAACCTGTCAATATGACATTCTCATTAGCCTGCCATAATCTCATCAAAGCACCATAACCCCACATAGTTCTGCTTTCCATCTGCATTATACCAACTTAATTTGCTCTATTCTAAACTCTAGCCTTAACAGTCTTCTGCTTCTCCTACACTCATGCCTCAGTCCTAGCACTCTTTTTCCTACCATCCCCAATCTACTTGCTAATTACTCACTAGATCACTACTTACTTCCAACAAGAGGAATTTGTCTCAGACTTAGTCCCTAAATTGATTAAGCAATGAAAGGAATACCTGTAACTTCAATGAAAGAGCTTTAAAACAATCAATAATGCTAAGATTCACACAAAGATAATATTTAAAGTATAAACTAATATAGGGCATACATATTTGTTTTTATACTTTACTAAGTACTTAGTCCAACCTATAGGACACATTTTTATTTTTTTGGAGCTTTCTGCCTATGAAGAACAATAACAAATCTCCATGTAATGGAAGAGGAACAATGAGAAGCAACCTCCAAGCCAAAAGGTGGTGTTCACAGACAACTTAATGGCAAAGAAGTGAGTTTTCTTACTGCCTGAGAACTAGTGGCAAAGTGAAGCCACATAGAGACCTTTAAATACTGAGCAAAAGCTGGTCAAGTTTTCTTCTGGGAGGTTTCAACTTGTACTCTGGTCTCTGCCCAGCAAGAATTATTTGCTGGTAGAACAGATAGCACCATGACATGAGTCACTAAGTCAATCTTCTCTCTCTCAGCTATCTATCCCCTTTCTCCCCTCAAAGTAAATCTGCTTCTTGGTCTTGTACTATATATCCTAAAATGCACAGGTGAAGACTCACATACCAGGTGAATCTGTTCCACATGTTTTCCCTGTGGCAGAAAGAGCTGAACCATGGCTAGTAATGGTGGATTTCCAGATTCCAAAATTGTGAGAAATAAATGTTTGTTTTTAAACCATCTGGGCTGTGATATTTTTGTCATAGCAGCCTGAATTTACTAAGAGAAAATAGTACCTAGAGCATGGTGCTGCTATAATGCCTAAGAACATGAAGTGGCTTTGGAACTGGATATGGGGTAGAGGCTGGAAGAATTTTTAAATGCACACTAGCAAAAGTCTACATTACCATGAAGAAATGGTTAAAAGCAATTCTAATGAGAGCTCAGAAAGAGAAGAGTTGTAGGAAAAGCTCAATCTTCCTAAGTGGTCATGAACAAAATGTTCATGATAATGGGGACAGAAAAGACATTCTGATGAGGGCTCAGTTGGAAATTAAGAATGTGTTACTGGGAAAAGGAGGGAAGGCCATCTTGGTTATCAAGTGGCAAATAAGTTGGCTAAAGTGTGTTTGTGTCTGACTATTTTATAAGATAGAGCTTTTGAGCAATTAAATTAGGTATTTCCCTAAACATTTTCCTAAACCAAAGTGTTGGAGCAGGATAGCTTGGCTAGTTTGAATGCTTATAGTAAAATGCAAATAAATGCAGAAATTTAAAATTTGGAAAATTCTCAGAATATCCATCTAACTAAAAATTATTACCATCCTTGGAAGAAATCTTAAGGGTGTGCCCCCGACCTTTTGTAAACAAGAGATTAGTACAGGTATGAAATGAATCAGAAGTTTAATCAATCAGAATGAAGGAAAATATATATAGTCAATTTGAAGTTGAGCTGGGAATGAGTGACGATGGTTGTTTGACTTAGAATTAAGAGGACCGGATCACAGCTATTCGCCCAAGAAAGTGGGCATTAATCTTCATGACCCAAAGATGATTCAGAAATCAGTATTTCCTCCTCAGTTTCAAATGGAAGAGCATTGCTTGTGTTTCAAAATGCTGGAAAACAGCTCCCCACCCAAAACAATGCAGCTGGATCTCTCCCCTGAAGAGTTCTGGGAGAATGGCTACTTTCATTACCTAAATTTCAAAGAATGGTGCAGTCTAGAGGTACAGAAGCAGGACTAGGTAGAAGCTGCATTAATACCAAGGGCAAAGTCACACCAGAGTCTCACCAGGGCAATGGTCAGCAGAGCTGTGAGGACTGGAGCTATTGCCTCCTCCACCTCCATGACCCCAGGGCGAATGACTCCAGTCTGGGACAGCAGCTGCATGGGCTGTGTTCAGCAAAGCTATGAATACCCTCAGTATGTCCAGAAGACAGGGGTCCCCGTTTCACTGAGTCTGAAGGGCAAAACACTGGATTGAGACTATTACGATTTGATCTTTTCCAGAGACCTGGCACTCCTTTCTTTCTTATTTCTCTCTCTGGGAATGCGAATGTTTACCTCTATGCCTCCCCCACCATGCATTTTGGAACCAACAATTTGATTTGATTTCAGAGGTTATAAATGAAGAGGTGCTTGCCTCACAACACTTCAAACTTTGAGTCTCCCCATATCTTATATAAATGACATTTAGATGAGACTTTGGATTTTAAATTTTGATTCAAAGCTAAAACTAGTTAAGATTTTGGGACTATCAGGAAAGAAGGAATATATTCTGCATGGAGAAGATCTGGATAGGGAGGGGAGGGGCAGGAGCAGAATACTATGATCAGTATGCTGAGTCCCCCATCACCAAAATTCTTATGTTGAAATCCTAATGCCCAATATGATAATAGTAGGAAATGGGATCTTTGGAGTGTGCTCAGGTTATAAGGATGGAGTCCTCAAGACTGAGATTAGTGTCCCTTAAAAGAGTTCCCTTAGCCCTTCTTTCATGTGAGGATACAAGATATCTGAGATAGGAGATACAGAAAAGGCTCTCAACTAGTCATGCTAATTTCCTGATCTCAGACTTCAAGCTTCCAGAACTATAAGAAATGAATGTTAGTTCTTTATAAGCTACCCAAGTCTTTGGTATTTTATTACAGCACTTGGAGCTGAGTAGAGACAGGCTATTACCTAGCAACTAGTACACTATTTTCTTGCAATTCTTTGTCATTTGGTATGTTTATGGGCAACCTAACATACATACACAAACTTTTTTAGAGCTCATGTGCTTAAAAAAAAATATTGCTTTAGAAAAGAGATGCAAAAAAACTGATCCTTTAGTTTATTCAATATCCGTTCAAATGTTTTTGATAATATCTACCCAGTGTCAGAAATAATAAAAACAATACTAAAGGGAAAAAATACAGAAAAGTGACTACTTGGATGTGCTATGTGAAAACTTTGTTTGAAGCTTTAGAAGATATATGTATATATGTATACATGCATGTATATAAGCACTCTCTGAATATTAATTTTGAGAGGCTTTAAGTTTTAAAATTCTACAAATCTGTATTTCCCAACCTTATGGGGTTCCCCCCCACTATTCCATCTTTGATTTTAAAGTAAACACAGAGATACTTCATAGTACTACTCAATGTAAAATATAAATTTATTTATATAATAATATATAAAAATGAAAAGGCTATAAATAGGATTTCTGGATATGCGATAAGAGGAATTACTAACTTCACTATTACAATCACTATTAAATTAAGTAAAATATACTTACAAAATAGAAAACAAACACTTGGATGTTTCCGGGCAAATGATGCTTTCTCTAAAAGGTTAGGACGTTGCTGTTGATATTTTGCCAGTCTCCAGTTAATAAAACAAAGTGTTTCCAAACTGTGATGGCTAAACAACCAGACCTGTATTAACCAAATGGATACAAGAGTAGCCTAGTCAGAACAACTAAATTTAATTATAAGCCATTTTGTTTCAACTACTGCTACTGAAAATCTTTCTAAAATGTCTCAAGGTATATATGTTCTTGCTTTGGTAAGTACAATATATTGGAGCTAACTAAATTACCAGTGACTGTGGGTCTTATAATATATTAGGGTCAACTTTTGTCATGAGCATCATGAACCCTAGTGAATATTTGGGTACTTGGGCCAGGTGTATATAGATGTTTCCCTAAGCCATCATTCTCTGGAAGTCCCTCTTTGTTTTTTTCTTTAATAAAGTGTTTAAAGTCAATTTTTTAAGGGAGGAAAAGGAGCCTATTTTCCTATAAATCAAACTCAGGAAAAATAAACCTGGTTATCTGAGCTTTTACTACATCACTGAAGCCTTTTCTAAAGTAGACATTCTAAAAATTTTGTATGATTTCAACCCTTTGAAGGAATCAAGTTGCAGATGGCAAAGGAGGGGGGAAGAGGGGGAAAGATGGAGGGAGGAAGGGAAAGAGAGGGAGAAAGGGAGGGAGACAGAGAGGAGAGACAGAGAGAGAGATGGGGGGAGAAGGGAGGTGAGGGGAAAAGAGAGAAAGAGAAAGAGAGAGAGAGAGAGAGAGAATGAGAATATTCTGCGGCAGACACTAAATGACAACTCATGAGTTTGTAGGACTCTGTTTTAGGTTATTAACTATCCTAAAGCGATAACGATGAATCCATGGAGGCTTTATTCCCTATCAGTTTTCTTTAAAGTCTTATCCTAAATGACCGATGGCACCAGCACTTCGGTCTAATCCACACTGCAATGAGAGGACACTAGCAGAGCTGGGTTTGGGTTCTAGTCTTGACAAGATTGAACTGTATGATCTTAGACAAGTCTGCTCATCTACTAAATATTTTCTTCCATATCTATCATTAAACCAGAATGCCAAGACACATTCAACACATTTCCCTTTTTTTTTTTTTTTTTTTGAGACTAGTCTAGCTGTGTTGCCCAGGGTAGTCCCGATCCTGCAGACTCAAGCAATCCCCAGCCTCAGTCTCAGTCTCCCAGGTAGCTGGGATTACAGGCACCCACCAGTGCAGTGCGCCCAGCTGCTTTTTCCAGACCAGGTCTCGCTATGTTGCCTGGGGTAGTCTCAAACCTGGGAACTCAAGCGACCCCTGACCTCTTGCCTCCCATTGCTTGGGTTGCAGGTACACATCACTACACCCAGCCAAGTCCTTTTAAAATAAAGATGTTACATCAACACTTCAGGGAAATGCTAAGAATATAGCGTATTTTGATTTTGGAAAGGTATTTGACCAAGTACTACACACAGACATTAAGAAAGGTTACAAAGTCAAATGGACTCAAGTTTGAACAGCAAGCATTGAATAATGAATTGGAAGTAATGCTGGAAAAATGGAACAAATTAACAAGATTGAATTTAACTGTGAATTCAAATGAATGGTCTAGATCACTCTCAAAAGTGTTGTCAACATGCATATAGCAAACTCCTGGTATGCAGTTTAGATACATCACACTTCCTATGTGGAAAAACTCATCAGATTGTCCTCTTATGTTTCACAAGCATAAATATAAATCCTCATACTATGGTGAAAAAAAATATCTACAAGCATGGAATAGGAAAGGCCTGACTAAGTACGGTTCCTGTTAAAAAGAAGTAAGAGTTTGAGCAGACATGGAACTCACCATGAGTCAACAGTGTGACATGACTGCCAAAAAAGCTAACGTAATCTTAGCTATCAATAACAGAAGTGCAGTGTCCAGAGCAGAACGAAGGGGTTACAGCTCACTGCACTCTGTATCCTGCACTGGGCACCACACATACAGAATAATAGGTTCAGGCCAAGGGCCTCCTAATTAGAGTGATACTAACACACAAGTGCGAGAGTGACCACACTAAAATACAAGTTCTGAAAACTGAAGGAACTGATCGAAAATGCTAAGACTTGGAGAAGAGATGACTAAATATTTGATGAGTTGCTAGTGAGAGTTCAGACCTAAGGAAGATATATATATACCAAGGCAGATTTGGTGTAGATACAAACAGTACCCAAAACAGAGTTGGCTACTTCAGTGGTGATGTTTAAGGAAGTTAGAAACACTTGAGAATAGTTTTAAATTTACCAATACCTGGGCCCCACCCGCAAACAATTAAATTAGGCTCTCCAGGGGAGGGTCTGGGCAATGGTAGGTAATAAAAGCACTCCAGGGGGTTTAATATGCAGCTATGCTTGAGAATGACCAAGGAAAATACAATTAGGGTGGCCACCAGTCTGTGTGGTGGAGGCAGGAATTCCTTTTGACACCTCAGCATTAGATTTACTTGCCACATCTTTTTGTTCTAGAACTGTTTATATTTTATATATATATATGTTAACATTATCCTCTGATCATGAAGATTACCTCTCCTTGCAAATATCTGAGAAGAAACTAAGTTTAAATAAAGCAATCTCTTTAAGGGGAAAATTTTAGATTGGGTTTAAAAACTAGCCTATTGATAAAAAAGCTATTTCTACAATTTAAACACTACTAACTTTATGGAAAACACTTTTCTATGCTGATAAACATCAACAATTCCAAAATTTTGTGAAATTTAAAACATGCTGACATTCAAAAGTTCCATCAACAATTCCAAAATTTTGTGAAATTTAAAACATGCTGACATTCAAAAGTTCCCCTTTTCTTCCACGATGAAATGATACTTAAAATCAAGTCGAACTAATTTGTAGTTTGAATGATCTCTGCCCCTAGTAATCTATGTAATGTACAAGATAAAATATTATATTTTTCTACTTTAAATATTTTATAAGACTTTATATCAGAATACCCTGGGATCCTTAATACCAATTCTCCATATTTCTTTCAGAGTTGATTATATTTGATTCTTCTGTTTTCTCTATTTTCAATACAGAATAGAAATGTTTACATATTATTTCCCAATCTCCTTTGTAAAGATACATCCATATGTGCTCAAAGCTTTCTGGTTTTATATATAAGTAAAGCATTCAGGGTAATAGATTGTTACATCTCTAAATTTTAATGGACCCCTCCAGATTTCTCCCCATAAGATATAACACACCCTCTAAACTTTAAAACTTTCACTTTAGATTACAGTAAATTACCAACCATTTCCTTTTACTTTTGCCATCTGTCAATGCAAAAAGCTCCTTAATGAATCTGAAGCTTCTTCTCGACTACTTGAAGTCTCTCTCATTAATCTTTGCCTTGTGGTTCATAAATAATGAGAGAGGTATTAAAGATCATCATCTTGTTTACAGACAACCACCACCAAAGGAGCCAGGATATCTGACTAGACGTATTCAGGCTGACTGAGCATTTCAGGAGTCCTGATGTGGGGATGAAATATACATTGAACGTTTTTACCAAAACCAGGTTAACTGTAACCACGTTTCAAGTAAGGACTGTCCTTTTCCATCAAAACACTCGAAAGAATTATGACCTTACAGCCTTCTGAGCAGCTGCTAGGAGGACAGATTGCTCCTACGGCGAATAGCCACCTTTGCATTTTTCAGGCACATACCTCTCACAGAAATGTTTTCAGTGCGGCAGTCTACAACGCTGGTTATAACACCGGCACGATGTGACAACAAAATTCATGATGATTTTGCTTTTTCAGTCTGCCCCTTTCTTTTTTTTTCTAAATTCTTTCCTCCCCCTTCGGCACCCCAAAGAAAACCAATCCCACAGTACTTCTACAAAACCTGACTCAGACTTATGAATATAATGCTTTCAGTGAAAGCAGACCAGCTTTATAGGAGAACAGCTTTCATGAGAAGCAGGAAGCTGATCTGAGCAGCACAGAGAGCAGGGATGGGGCGGAGCAGAAAGGAACCGAGCTGGGGGGTGCGCAGCACAGACGTCCCAGTTGCTTCCAGTTACTTATTGACAATTTCATCTTATAGCACAGATTTCTAACAAGGGGAGCATCCGTCCTGTCATGCCTTTTCTCTCTTTTACGAATCTCTGTCAATCTGGTCAACTAATACACAGGGGAAAGTGAGGCCTTACAGCCTCGTCAGAGCCCAGTTGCAGGGAAATGATGTAAGCTTCCCACCTCCCACCAGCCCCCGCTCTGCCAATCCACCTCTACTCTGACCTGTTAACATCCCCTCCCTCCCCCAGTGCCACTGCCCTGGGGCCTCCTGTCCCCCAGCTAGCCTAGCTGTGTCCTACAGAGCTGCAAAAGTACTTGCCAGGGGAGAAGGAGTATTTTTGTTTTGAGACAAGTCTTCAATGAAAAAGCAAATGCCTCTCTATTTAAAAAATAATGCTGAGTCTACAAAAGCTAGTCAGTCCTCAGGAGAAATAATATTAAATAGGAGTGAGGTAAGGAATGCAATTTAGCAAAAGGCTGCAGAAGGTGTGAGGCAGAAAAGGGTGCAATAATGGGAGACAAGAGACACAGGTTCTGCTATTCTAATACCACCTCTTTGACCTCAGACAACAGTTTTAGCCTCTCTGGTTTCATTTTCTGTAAAAGGAAAGAGTTAATGTTAATTATACTTGATATCCCCTATACTGTTGTAATTTTATTAACTGAGACCAAAAAGAAATAAACTAGGAATAAAAAAGTAATCTGACTGCCCAATTGTTTATATGAAAGTGTACATAATTCTTTATATTAAGCTATTTAAAATGTGAAAGTACTAGCAAATGCCAGTAAGAAAACAAAAGACATAAAGGGGAAAAAGTTATTAGCAGTTCAAGTGCTAATGATGGTGTGGAGAATTTACAGAGAATTAGCATCATGAAGACATACTCAGAAAGTACAGTTTATGAATGGATGCATAGAAACAATTAAGACCCATGACACTGTTCCTAAACAACATAAACTACCTTGGTATTTTAAAAGCATTCTCACTTTAAAGGATACACACACACACACACACACACACACACACACAAATATTGGGGAGTGAAAAAATTCTTTTTTTGAAATTAGGGTAGGGAAACTCCTGGATGCACATTACAAAGGGTAACAAGAATATTCAGGGCACAGTAAGTCAATTTTCAGTTAACTTTTTCTAAGCACCTTTCCCTAAAAAATGAACTGCCTGGATTTACCCTTAAAGAGCAAGTTCTGGGCTTGGTACGGTGGCTCGTGCTGTAAGCTTCAGCCTATGAAGCGGCCAGGGCTAGGGATTGCAGTTCGGGTTCCGCCTTAAAGAGCAAGTTCTCTTATCTCACCTTTCCTTTTTCCAATTCCCTTCACTCACTTTACATAATCAAGGCACACAGCTCACCCACCATAAATCTATTTGAGGGGTGTTGCTTGAGGTAAGGAAACCAAATCCTGGGCAGGACACTAAAGGACAGCTAGAATATAGTGGTGGGAGTACATGGTCTGGGGATCACTTCTCTTCCGCAACTCAGGTGGTTTTGCCAATACTTTACTTGGAATAAAACCAGAAGAGGACCTAATTTATTGTCAATAGGTAAATCATTAAAGATAGCTTCAAATGATAGATCATTGTGATTCTGAATATAACTTAGAAGTAGTAAAGAAAGGATAGATATTACTCTATTAATACTCTTCTATCATCTCCAATTTATTTATATAAACAATGTTAATGTATATATTAAAGAGTAAAAAACAAGCTATAAACTCTGCATCCACTAAAAATACCATTAATGCATTAAGAGATGAATGAATGTCCAACACTAAAATGTATAAATCACATATTATTTCATTCATAATGAGATTAGTATACTAGTAATCACTGTAATAACTTTCTGAAAAATTCTGAGTTTTACTGAAGCTAACAGAAGTAAAGGGAGAGAAGGGTTGGGGACAAAAATGGAAGGGACACAATGGTCTACGGTAAGGGAGAGATGGTAAAGTGGATGCCTGGATGCTAGGGGTCGGGAGTAACATATATATATATATATATATGACCAGATGTGAACCTAGTCTCCTATATCATTTACAATGTTATAAACCATTACCTCAATAAAGGGGGAAAAATAAAAATATGAGTCTTATGGTTACAGCAAATTACACTCTGTCACCGAGGTAGAAGTGTGATAAAAATAGATCTTTAAACATAGGAATACACAGGATAATATTAAGTAGAGGAAAGTTAATGATTTCACAGGGGAAAACAATAAAATGTCAGGAGTTTAAAAAATAGAGTGTAAACGGTTAGTGGTAGAGCTTATACAGCTATTTTATTCAAATCAATATATTTAAGAAAGGTATAACAATTTCATTAAGAAATACTAATATTTACAATCAATGACAAGTATATCACCAGAAAATGATTTAAACTTATTAAACTTTAAATGCCAATGAAGATATATTTATATGAAAGAATCCAATTTTCAAAATCCTTATTCCTAATGCAAAGAATGTTTCAAGATCACTGTACTTGCTACCCTTCTTCCATTCCAAAGCATCTTTCTCAAGCTTTACTACAGAA
Organism: Uropsilus gracilis; assembly: GCA_004024945.1. NCBI lineage: Eukaryota > Metazoa > Chordata > Mammalia > Eulipotyphla > Talpidae > Uropsilus > Uropsilus gracilis. The sequence continues at coordinate 12,153 of PVHY01005958.1, forward strand.
ATCCCAACCATCTAGAACCTCAGAAAATGAGCCACTTTAATCAACTTAGTTTTCCAATTATATGTGGTTGTACTCTTTGCATACAATTGCTTAGTCTTCTACTTTTCATCTAATATAAATGAAAATTTCCCCCAAATGGGAATCTCTTTTTTATCTTTGTTGACCACACCAACATGCCTAAACTTTTAATTAATGTTTTCTAGACAATTATTACTAACACCAATCCTGCTGAGTTTTTATATAACACATCCTTGACCTAAGACCCTCTCCCATTTGGCTCTCTGCATTTCTTCCAGCAAGTTGGGGAATATGGGTTCAATTTCTGGGCACCGATCAAAACCTAGCAGCCCATGAGCTCCAATTTTTTCTTCCTATAAAAAGAACTTACTTCAAATTCTCACACAAAACTGACAGGAATTTACAGAAGTGAACACTCTTTACTTTAAAATCATGTATCAAGAAAATTTATAAGGTTCTGGGTTTTCTCCCCCATTTTGATCAGGCGCCTCCCATCATTTCTCATCAATGGGTATCTGAATGAAATAACGCTGTTCTAATTGCTATAGTATGTGGAAATCAGTCAAAAAGCTAGTTAAATGCATTTATTCGGTTCTAATAAAAATGACATAAGAAAAAATATGTGTAAAACTCAACAAGTTTGTTATATTTATTTCAAGAAGTGATATGGGTTCTAGAACACCATATACTGCAGGATAGGTGGGTAAAATACAGAAAAATGTAACTTTATATATATTTTTATTCAAAAATTCAACCTGCTCCAGTGTATCTAGGCTAGCAAAAGATTCACAGAAAGGAGAGTTTTTAAGTTGTGAGTCTCATTCATTTTAGTATCAAACCCCTCTCCCTCCCAGTCATGGGCAAAACATAGGTGCATGTTATTCAATATATGTTTTTGTTAATTAAAGCATCTGGTATTCTACAGCTTCAGTTCCCAAACTACTGGTCCACCTAGTATCCTAGAAACTTGGCTTAATTCTGAGGCACAAAATAAAACTTTTCACTTTCAAAAGTAGCAAATAAAATTCTAACAACACCAAAGGGGAAAGAAGGTTGCATAAAGTCAGCTGTTACTCTAATTAAAATGTTCATATAGTCAATCAGAAACCACATTTCATGAATTAATATGTGACTACTATTATTATAGTCTCAGTTGACCCTTTAAGCAGCTCTCCTCATAATTCCAGGCTACTGAGAAGGAACTTCAGCCTAAAAAGTATGTAAGAGACTGGTTCAAAATCACCAGGCAGGCAATGAAAGGCAGACTAGAACTCAACTCTGCAGATGGATGGTCCAGCAAAGTTCCCAGTGCATGTACTTGCTCCCACTGACACTGCTGGTATGATCAATAAAAACCAGTGAGGGACTGTGAGCATTCCTGCCCCCTTCCACGATTTTTTGCAGGGCATCAGGATTTAGTTTAAAGAGCCAGCACTCTGGATATGTGTGAATCCACACAGACCACATGCCCTTGAGTAAGTGATTTAACTGTTCTTTAAAAAAAAAAAAAGAAAAAAATTAACTTTTCTAAAACAGAAACAGTTCCCAGTTTCTTCACCTGTGAAAGGTAGTAACAGCTCCTGCAAGGTTATACCAGGGATTAAGGGAGATAGTGTCCTCTGCACTGCACTTACAAACTTCAGCTTGCAACAATACTAACTAACAATTTAAAGCACTCATTATGCAACAAGTCTTAATTCATTTAATTCTTCCAATTATCTCAAGACAAAGTTGATTATCACTATCATTCCAGTGTTATCAATGAGGAAAAACTTTTCCCAAGAAAGGTAAGGCAATTTGCCGGGGGTCACAGAGCTGAGAAATAAAAATGCTGGCACTGAGGCTAAGCAAGCTCACCATTCTATCCTGTAAGGCCTCTCTATGGATGACTGTCAATGACAGCACCAGCCTTACTCTCACCCTCACCGTCAACATCTCCCTCTCCATCATAACCTTTCTCCACAGTCAGCCTGTAGGGTCATTGGTCTATGGAACATCCTAGGGATGGGACATAAATTTCTGGAATTTGACTACGTGAACCTAGCAGACGAGCTTCAGGGAAGAAGTGAGGAAGGAAGCTGTTCCCTGGCAGAGAATAATGTGCAGCAGAATGGTAGAACTACACGGAGCCTTGAAAGAGGGAACATGAAAACTTACCAACTACTAGCTAGGTGGGGACAAAGTGTACACTTACCCTACAAAAACTAGGCATTTTTATAAGATTTTTATCAGACGCCTAAAAGTAATGTGAAAAATGGTAAAAAGTTGATCTGTAATATAACTTCAGGACTACTTACTGTTTTCTGACTGTGGGGTGTGGTGACTTTAATCAACTCTCACTGATGACCTGATACAAGCACAATGAAAAGCTTTTGCCCTGAAAGTATCACAATCTAGCCAAGTGTCCCTCTCAACTACTGAACTGCAATTCTATTCTGTTGGCAGATCTTAAATCATATGTTCATCATGCAATATTTTTCCAGCGTTCCTTTGGATAACTCTGTTTGGGGTTTTTAATCCACAGTATTTTCCTCTAAGGCTCTCTCTAAGTCTAAATTCTGTTTATTTTTTTGTTACTGTTTTTTTCCACTTAAAAGCACTAGTGGGTAGGAATCATAGTCTGCCCATTTCTATCAGAGATGATAGGCTACTTGGTGCATGACACTGCCCAAGTTACTACTGGAGCACTGCTGTTGACGCCATTTGTGGAGTGTGGCAGGAGAGATCAATAAGTCATTCCTGAAATTTCCCAAATCCCATTACTATTTAGAAAAGCCTAAACATGTATCTTTGTTTGAAGATGTTATAGGTGGAGGGGAAGGCTTCTGATCATTACACATGCTACCTTTTTTAATAGAATACATGCTTCTCTGCACTAATAAGTACAGTAAAAATAAATCTTAAAACTTTAGGTTACATGCAAAGGTCAACTTTTAAAAACTCAAATTTCCCTATGATTTCCTTGCATTCTTAGACTCTTAAAAGACATTTAAGATTAAACATTGTGGTCAATATTATTACATTAAAAATCAGCTTAAGATATTTTTACAATCAGAATCTTGAAAAGAACACCTGATGATCTTAGCAACTTTTTTAACTCAAAATGTAAAAAAGAAACAGTAAATAGATTACACTTTGCAGATCGAAAGGTTTTTAAGTTTTCCTAAGTATCATACTAAACGGGGAATTGTTAACTTTGTAAAGAGGTCAATCGCCTTAATATAAATCCACAATCTTAGCTACCTAAAAGGTAAGCTATAGAAACACTGCCAAAAATTTTCTAAATAACATTTTTTGTATCATAATGATTACAAAAGTTAAACAGCATAAATTAACTGGCATATTACAGATTTCACTCACCACATATACTCAAACATTTCCTTTTTTTCTTTTGTGAAATCTTACTAAAAACATCTCAATAACCTGTAGTAATCTGACAAAGGAAATAATTCAATTAGAATTAAGAACCTTTTAATTAAATAGAATGCCATTAAGTGTAAGACTGAGATTCTCCATTTTTTCTTTTAAACAAGTATAACATTCATTTAATTTTATAGTTCCTTACAAGATAAATTATATTTGTAGTAGTCTCTCAAATTAGATTATATATATATCAATTTTATCTATTTTTTTCTTTAGATTCCTTTTAATCTAACAGCTTTATGCAGGAAAATGTTTATTTCTCCATACGTTAATATCCCTCTTGCTCTAAGAGTTTCGTATTTTAAAGTCATTAACTTCTAAGTATCGTAGCCAGTCCCCTCTACTTACAGAGATATCTAAGACAGGTCTGTAATTTGCTAAACTTTTTACTGACGGAAAATTAAAAAGTATTTTACAGTATCTTTTCACATCAAAGAAAACCACTGAGGAAAATATTTCTATTTTGTAGGGAAAGACACTAAGATCGTCAGAAGTCCAGCATCTTACTATCTGTCTTAATATGCTGCAAGCAAAGTCAAGAAAAGTCTTATCAATTAGGTAGTTTTAGTATATACTGATAAATTTAAAAATATACCTGTTCATTAATGCAACCTAGTCATCTAAAATCTAGGGGGCAGAATTACTACATGCTTCTAAAAGGCTTCCTCCTTTCCTTTCTCCTCCTGTAACAGCTACTTCTGCATCTTAAGTCACTTTTAACGGACTTGCGCTGCTCCCTTAAATTCCTTAAATATGATTTTGATCCATTTTACCTTATTATTTTTATAACTTTCTTCACTGTCCTATGAAAAACGAAATGTGCTACAGGACTCACTGGAAAATTATCTATGTTCATTTTTTTTTCCTTTAAATAGGTGTTAAAAGATTTTTGTTTTGTTTTGTTTTGTTTTTTGAGACTAGGTCTCGCTGTTTTTGCCTGTGTAATCACAGGCTCACATTGCTCGTGGTACCACAGACTCAAGCAATCCCCAACCTCAGCTTCCCAGGTAGCTGGGATTACAGGCGCGTGCCACCATGCCCAGCTATTTTTTTAGGGGGGAACTAGATCTCATTACGTGTCCCCTGCAGGACTCGAACCATGAGATTCCTGGCTGTGGCTGTGGCTTCCTAGGTTGCCGCTTACAGGCATGTGCCACCATGCCCGGTTGTTAAGTCTTTTTAAAGAGCTTCTTTTGTAACTTACCAAGTGAGAAGGGATATATATACACATACCTTGAAAGTGAATGATGTGATTTGATACTTGATCTATAATTCTGTCCTTAAGACTATGGGGGAAATATCTATCTGGAATGGTATTAACCTTTAGGGAATTGGCAGATTCCCAAGAATGGATAATGCCTGGAAGCTGGAGGAATTATGGGTTGTGTTAGGAAGCTAGGTCATGAAGGCTAGTAACTAAGGTTCCGGCAATGCTGGGGCCAATGCTGGGCAGGTAAGGCTGTGACTTCTTATGGGACCACACACAGAGGACTAGAGCTCTGACCTAATATTACAAAGCACCTACATTCCTCCTACCTGTTCCCAAGAGCTGGTCACAGGTCTACATGGTATGACTTTGGATTATAGCATAAATAATAATAAGCTCTCAGACATGAAGACAGAAGTAAGTAGACCAACTCAGTAATTAAAAAGAAAGTACACATGTGTGTAGGTAGGAAGGGCTCTGAAAAGTACTTAAACTTCAAATTAGTTTGAAGAAATAGAAGTTGGTAACATAAAGGAGATGAAGCTGCAGTACACTGACGCAAAAGAGATGATTTATATATAATTTTCTATTTAAACATATTATAGCTATATACAACTATAGATGTAAAAATAACCAATTATTTGATTTACAAAATCTTCATACTTAAATTATAGCTGGCACAACCCAACTGACAAAGGTCTCACAAAATGATTATTCATGAAAAACTTTCAGAGGAGTTTACAAAGATTCATTTAAGGGAATACTTCATGTTTGAATTTTTTTGTTTGTTTTTTTGAGACTAGGTTTTGCTATTTTTGCCCATGGAACCGCAGGCTCATGTTGCCCGGGGTACCACAGACTCAAGCGATCCCCAGCCTCAGCTTTCCAGGTAGCTGGGATTACAGGCGCACACCACCATGCCCAGCTATTTTTTTGGGACTAGGTCTTGCTACATGACCTTGGCGGAACTCGAACCGCGATCCCTGGCCCCGACTGCGGCTTCCTAGGCTGCCGCCAAAGGCATGTGCCACCATGCCCGGCACATGTTTGAAATCGTAAAACTCTCAAGTATTCATATGACCTCATATAGTCCTAGAGAGAGAAAAAAATGAAAGGATGAAGGGATCATATTAGAACCCCAAATGACAGGAAACACTAAAACAAAGGCATAAAGAAACTAATCAAAATTCATGGAGCATGATGCAAAATCTTTAACTGTGAAAAATCACACTTAAAATTTGTTTTGCTAGATTCTGCCCCTTCTCTAAATACATCTGTGTGCCTTTTCTGTGATTAAAAAGGCCAAAATTCTCAAAAGAGCCACAGAAAAACTGAGATATTTCTAAAATTGAACAATAGTCAGGGGTTCAACTGGTCTCTTTGTTATTTTCCCAGAGAAAAAGAGGAGTACACGATCACTTACGAAACTGAAGAGCTGCAATGTGGCAATGTTCAAAAATCAAGTCAAGACATCACCTTTTATGCATCCTCTGGTGGAACTTCTTGAAACAGTGCCAACTAGAATCATTTGATCACTTAAACCAGTGCTAATGATTTGGCATACGAATCATGGGTCATTTCTCTGTTATGTAGTTATTTTCAAATAATTGTTTAGACGATCAAGTAACTTAACTGATAAGGCAATGTTAAAGTAAGGAACAACAGGTAAAATCATAAGGCAGAAATCCTGAAGAATAATTCTGAATAAGGATTAATTTGCTTTGACTTCAACTGGTCGTTTTTTCTTCTATTTAATACATTTTCTCAGTTCTTTTACAAGCTTTCAAAAACTTTTTCTTCTTAAGAACACAATGGCCAAATGACAAAAAAAAAAAAGTTTACTCATTGAGTATAAGCTCAAATGATAAAATGGTTTTGTAATTTTTCCATAAAAAACTAGTTTGTATTAAAAATAAGAAAAATGCTATGCTATGAAGTATCTAATCATAATGTGATATCAAAAAGCAAATGGAAATAAGTAGGTATAACAATATCACTATTTCTGGTAACACAAATGTTCTGTGTAAATACCATTTACCTATTTCCCATATCTAATTTGAGAGATTTAATTTCTCACATTTACAGACAGTCATTAGTAGACTATCTGAGATTTCTAAGTTTACCCAAAACCTGGCACATATATAGATACCCTCCTATTTAAATCATGCTATATAGCTCAATTTTTACCCTTGGGTTGTTTTTACTCCTATTTTTTAGTTTTAGGAAAAATAGTACAAGCATTTCCTCATGTAATTAAAAATACTAAATTACATATTTCAATGGCTGAATAATAATTTCTACTTGATTTGGGAATTCAGGCACAGAAAAGCATCTTAGCAAAGTCACTCAGTTTATAAGCGAGAGACTGACATTTGAACCGAAAAGTATGATTCCAGAGTTCATGCTAGTGAGCAGACTGCTTCTCTGGGTGAATGTATACCACATCTCTTCCTCCTTCGACCCATATCTCATTCAACTGCACCAGGTCCCAGCTTCTCTCCAAGATAAAACAGCTACTCAGTCTAGTCTTCCTTTATGACCTTGTACTCTCTACTCTCCTACTTCCCCACCCCAACACTCAGAGCACCTTTCTCATACTTTGTGGGCTTCAGTCACTTATTTTTTTTCTCCATTTCCTCAAATTCTGACAACTTTTAATCTCTAGCTCATGCCAATTTCCCTCCATAAAATCTACCGAAAAATGGTAATATTCATTCATCCATGTTATTTAAAAATCACTTATTCAACACCTACTGCATACCAGGGTACTTAACCAGGTTCCACTGGGTAGACAGGGGGCCAGACAGATTTCTACTTGCACAGGAAGAAAAAATAATGAGAAAATGCAAAAATACTATGTCATTTGATATGTTCATGAAAACAGATTGTTTCTATAGTATTTCAGGGCGGTTTTCCGCCAACTTGCTGTGAAACTGAATTACTGAAGGCAGAGATTCCATCATATGTCTAAAACCTGGCACATAATACGTACTTCAGTGGTTAGTAATTTAATACATATATATAAACAAAGAGGATGGATGTCTGAATGGATGACAAACAACTGCCTCAAATTGTAAATAACCATTCACCTCTAAGTTGTGCTTCCCCAATCAGGTTGTTTCCCCCAGCTAAGTTGAGATTTCACAGCCTCAAGTATGCAAATCAGTTTGGGTAAAAAATTAATCTGAGTGATGTTCAGGAAACATGCACCTCCAGCTAAGGCATGATCCCTGCAATTTCCTATCCTCTTAACCAATACCCAAGTCCTAATTCATGTTCCCTACCTGGTTCCTGCAAACTCTACCCCAAACAAGTTCTCTTCTGAGATCCAAATTTAATTTCTAATATAACATATTTAAAAAGTGTGCAACATAAGTTCTTAACTAGTTCTTTAGAAATTGTGCCAACAGCAAGTTCTAGCCCAGATTATGCAAAATTACAAGAAGATCCATATCATTCCAGCATGTGACTAAATTTTCAAAAGCTGACCCATGCTAGTCATTTCTTTTTTTTCAAAAGTTCATTTAAAAATTTTAAAAAAGAAGAAATGGTGAATATATTTTTAAATAAAAAGCAATATAAAATGGCAAACCTTTATAAATATGGAATCACTTGCTTATATCATTGGACAAATAATCGAAAACACTGCTTCTTAAACATACATAATATTGACAGCAAAAATAAATCAACAGACAATTCTGTGAACCCAAGTCTAATGTGCACATGTAATCGTCAATAATATTACAAACACAATCACAAACTTTGTGAAAAGATCCAACAGTAATGTTCAACTAACTAGGTCACCTCCAAATTTTTCTTTTATTAAAAAATGTATATTATTTCTTTTTAAGCACATATTTTCTTTTACATTCACCATCTGAGTGTATTTTAATTCTCACTAAGAACTAGTTAGCCTCTGAGGACATATATTCATTATGGACTCAAGTTTAAGAAACCACTACCTATAAAAAAACACAAGTATACATCTCAAGAAATCAGTTGATGTATATTTGTGGTATAATATACAAGTAAAACAAACTGAAAAATAATAAGTCTCGATTAATATTCAAATGCTAGTATTCCTTAAAATTCAAACATTTAAATCTCTTTATTCATCACCTACAGATAAGTGTGTATTGATTTTAAAATAATGCATTACTGCTGTTTAAGAGAATCATGCAAATGAGTTACCTTGACCTAATAATTACTCCCCATTTAATTGTTATTAACTGCGGATTTTCCATTGTGTTTCCTTAAAAGGAGAACATTTGTTTAACATTTGTATATGAAAGAGCATCAGAAAGTATATCTAAAACCTGATCTGGAGGGGTACAGTGGCTCATGCCTGTAAGCTTCAGCCTTAGAAGCTGCAGCTAGGGATCAAGGTTAGCTGCTTAGAAGTTAGTTGCTTAGAAGCAGCTGCAGCTAGGGATCAAGGTTCGAGTCCTGCCTGGGGTCGGTAGTGAGACCTAGTAGCAAAAAATAGCTGGGTGTGGTGGCATGCACCTGTAATCCCAGCTACCTGGGAAGCTGGGTTTGGGGACTGCTTAAGTCTGTGATACCCCGGGCAACAACAGCCTGTGGTCCCACAGGCAAAAATAGCGAGACTAGTCTCAAAAAAAAAAAAAAAAAAAAAAAAAAAAAAAAAAAAAAAAAAAAAAAAAAAAAAAAAAAACACACACAAACACCCTGATCTTTTATTGTTCTTTCACAAGAATAAGTTATGAAGTATGAGTAATATTGTGTGATACTATAAGTCTGACAGTCTTCACTTAAGGGTTACTGACCCCCTTTTGTGAAATGAATATAAACATCTTCTTGTCTTGTTTCCTGTTACTGTGCCTTAACAACTATTTAAAACAAATTCACCTTTCATTATCCAGAGTCAAATATATATTAAAGACACTAAGTGCAATTTAAAGTACAATTGAATCCTGATCAAAATGACTTACACTTTTTTAAAAATAAAAGTCCTACCAAAAAATAGTTGTAGGTATCAAAACTGGAGACCATTTTGCAGAACCATTAATCTTCCAAGGTGCAGCAGAAATCAGATTACAATGAAAATAACCATATATGCTGGAATAAATATTAATCATTAATTAACATTTTTAAATTACTCAATAACTCAGTTTGCATTAAAGTGATAAAGCATTGATTACTTCAAAAATCTCTATCTTGTGAGGTTGGTAAAAAGGTATAAACCATCCATACCATGTTTCCTCATTCATAAAGTGGCTGAGTACCTATCCTTTTGAAAGAAAAGAGACAGAGCCAGTAACATCACCGTTAACCAGAAAATCTACTTTGGAGACCCTAAGATATAAAAGATTAATAAAGCAATATATAAATTTAACTCAATCCCCATCAAGTAACAAAGTATTCTTCAAAGAAATTGAATTTAAAAAATTTTATAATCTTTATCAAAATATAGAAGGCTTCAAATAGCAAAAACAATTATGAGGAAAAAAGAGGAGAAACCGAGGCATCATGATAGCAGAAAGCAACAATAAAAACATGATACTGGAATAAAAACAGATATATGGGTCAATGAAGCAGAAGCAAAAGCCCAGAATTAAATCCACATAGAGATCAATATTTAATGTATGATAAAGAAGCTACAACCATACAATGGGAAAAAGAGAAGGTTCTTTAATGGTGCTGGGAAAAGTAAAGGGTTACATGTAAAAGAATGATTTGGATCATTCTCTAACTCTATACACAAAGGTAAATTCACCATGGACTAAAGATTTAGGCATAAGACCCATTACAATAAAATAGATAGAAGAAAACACTTGAATATGTTTCATGATATTAATGATAAAGATGTTTTTGTAGATGTGACACCTCAGTCAGGGAAAAAATCGCAAAATAAAGAGTTGGGATTACTTCACATTAAGAAGATTTTACAGCAAGAAAGAAAATTTAAGTAAATTAAAAAGACATCTTACTGAATAAGGGAAAATATTCACACTTTATAGAACCAATGGTTAAGAACCAAAATATATAACCTATTTAACAGCTACAAAAACAGGCAATCCACTAATAAGCAGGTAGCAGAACCGAAAAGAAAATTCACCAAAGGGGTAAGTGAAAGGTCAACAAAAGTATGGAAAAATATTCATCACTTTTCATATGGAAGATACAGGTAAAATAAGGCATCATCTCAAATATGGAGATGATACATATTAAAAAGACTCTCTACAAGTGAAGGAGAGGATATTGAGAAAGAGGAACTCTATAACACTATTGATGGAAATGTAAACTAAGGTACTGTTCTGGAAAGCAATTTGGACTTACCTTCAAAACCTAAACAGGAATCTCCTCAGGCTACAGATACCAAGAGCTGACCCAAGACTTCTAGTATTTCAGAAGATGTTCATTAAGTTGAAATATTTAGAAATATAGTCACATAATAGCCAATAATACTATCAGGAGGGAAAACAACAGACAGATAAGATATTCAGTCTTAGGTTCTCATTTCTTTGAAAGTCAAACACTGGTCACCACCAACTAGCAAGTTATTCCATTTTTCAGGCTTCAATTTCCTCATCTATAAATGGCAGTCACACTTGGGATTGCAGGAGATTAAATCATCATGGATTCAGGACTGACATTAGGCCAGAAATTCTTCTGGGAAGACTTACAAGATTAAACAAACGGGACCTGCTTCCCTGCCTCACCAGCCAGAACAAATCTTCTCTCATTGGTATAAGGAAACTACAGTTTCACCCAGCCCAATATCAACCAAACCACTGATTATAACCCATCATAGAACTGTGAGAAAACAAAACTGTTGTGAAAAAAAAAAACTAAAAATGGAAATATTATATGACCCAGCAATTCCACTCGAGCATCTACCTGAATAACATGAAATCATCAACTCAAAAAATTTTGTTTTAGGGTGTTTATTACAGCACTATATACAACAGCTAAGACATGGAAACAACCTATATATATAATATATAATATATATATGGCTACTAACAGAGAAGCATAGTATATGGAATACTATGCAGAAATAAGAAAAGACAAAATGCTGTTACCTACAGAAAAATAAAAGAAAATTCAAGGGAATTATATTTAGTGAAGCAAATCAGAATGACAAATATGGCAAATTTACATATGTTGACAACTCAACAAAGTATAAAAACTATCAGACATTAATAAAGTGAGGTTTCTGAGTTTAGAGGGAAGGAAAAGGGATAAAGAGTCAAACGGTTTAAGGAATGGTGGAGGATGGAATTAGAAAATCAAATTTCTTAATCATGAAAAATCAAGAGAGAAACTTAAAAAAGATTCTAAGTTTAAAAACATTAGAACTCCTCTAAGTAGCCAAGATTTGTTTTTAATACCTAACAAATCCCATAAATTTAAGATACATCTTCAAACTTCAAACATCTTCAAACTTCACACCACATTGATTTTTACTTTGCTCACTGTTTTAATACAATTATCATTATTATTCATTATCTAATGTTACCAAATCATATAAGTAGGCTACTAAGAGCCTGGAGAAGAGCCACAAAGGAAATGGGGTAAGAAAAAGGGACTAGGGGAAAAAAAGCACAGACTATTCTCTAAAGAACAGCAACATAGCATTCATACTGAAGAGTAAAGAGCACTCATACCTTCATAGCCCACATTACATCATGATTTAGCAAGCAGGAAAATATATCATTATGAAGCTTACAATTCAAACTTAACTTTTTTTTTTTTTTTTTTTTGAGACTAGGTCTTGCTATTTTTGCCCGTGGAACCGCAGGCTCACGTTGCCTGGGGTACCACAGACTCAAGCAATCCCCAGCCTCAGCTTCCCAGGTAGCTGGGATTACAGGCGCGCACCACCACGCCAGCTATTTTTTTTGGAACTAGGTCTCACTACGGGCCCCAGGCGGGACTCGAACCACGATCCCTAGCCCCGGCCACTTCATAGATTGAAGCTTACAAGCACGAGCCACCGTGCCCGGCCTCAAACTTAACATTTTTTAAAGTTAAAAATTTTTCAAAGTTCTTAAACAATGATTTTAGATTTAAACTCTACGCATTATACTGGTACATGATAATCTCAGAAAAAAATTATTAGCATAAAAAGTACTACTCTATTTCTATGCCAACAGCTTTACAGTAGAAAAATACTAGAAAGACAATAATACTTATACCAATATTATGAATAAGAACCTAAAAAAAGAATGTTCTCTATTCATAATTAAAAACAAAGAAAGCAATAAAAAACAAAGAGAAAGAACTCTTTGTTGAAATTTATGTCCAGGAGTTTTCTAAAATTAGCATTAATTATTTGACATTTGGGAAGCTGTGGGTTTTCAAACATGGCTACCTAATTGCAGGTTAAAATAATCTTTAAAACCACAACGACTAAACTTTAATACTTTGGTAAATACATACATATGTGTATATATGTATGTGCATATAAATGTATGTATTTTTAATTTTATTGTTACAAACATTAGATAGCAGGATAAAACTAAATACAACGGGGCTTTAAAAAAGGTAGATTTTCAGGGAAAAAAGCAAAACATACTATATAAAAGGTTTCCATATGTGCCAGTGAGTACGGAAAATTCTTAAGAAAAAACTGCACAAATTTTTGCTAAATACTCTCAAAATAATACAATTTTTTAAATAGTTCCTATACTATATTATATATACTATATGTGTATTACATTATACTACATATATACTAAAAATATACAGCAACACCTACAGTAAGTACTTCAAAAATATTTCTACCAAATAAGTTTAAGTATTTTGTTGAATAGAAAGTTTGCCAAACTACCCAACAACCAGCAAGCTAAGAAAAAAAAAGATTGTCTTTGAAATAATTTAAGTTAAATTCTTCTTTCAAAAGAGGAAATATTTTGGTTCACGGTAATATAAATATTGCACTAAAGCAAACATTGTAAAATAAACATGTTTTATACAGATGACACTGTAGAAATATTATATACAAATTAACCGAATCTAAATTCTATCAAAACCATATACTAAGGCCCGGCATGGTGGTGCATGCCTGTAAGCAACAGTCTAGGAAGTCACAGTCGGGGCCAGGGATTGCGATTTGAGTCCTGCGGGGGGTACATAGTGAGACCTAGTTCCAAAAAATATATATAGCTGGGCATGGTGGTACGCACCTGTAATCCCAGCTACCTGGGAACTGAGACTGGGGATTGATTGAGTCTGTGGTACCCTGGGCAACATGAGTCTGCAGTTCTACAGGTAAAAATACCAAGACCTAGTCTACAAAAAACAAAACAAAAAAAGTATACTAAATTCCTATTAAAACCATGTTAATAATGATGATACAACATGGAGCATAATTTTTTCATAAACTATCAGACAATTACTCCATAGATATACAATGCCTGATTAACAATAAGACATAGTAAATTTTACAAATTTTTCCCTGCTGTTGATAAATTGTATGATTTATATGTACATCAATTAAGTGTTCATATTTTAAATTCTGCTTGGAAAATAAAAGAAACAGTCAACTCAAAGGTATTAAACATCACACAATATATGCAATGTATAAAAACTAATCATCAGTTCATGCTCATAGTGAAAGAGAAAATTAGGAAACCACTAATTATAATTTGGCATATAATTCCATTCTCAAAGCTATTTTTTAAAAATTTCTGCTTAATTCCACAATTATTATTTCTCTAGCAGGTGCAAAGCATGATAGGTCCTGGGTGAAGAAAATACAGTTCCTTCATTTCAGACTTGGTAAGAGCAAAGCACAGAAGGGGAATACCCAAGTTTTGAGGAATCTTGAAAGAGACTGAATCACCAAAAAAGAAATAGGGAAAAGCAGCCTGCCATGCTCCTTTCAGGGTTTGGGGAACACAAGGTATGGGGGGAGCGGATGGGGGCGCACCCTGTTCACTGTACTACAAGGTGACCAGGGGAGGTGGGGGTTGTCCCAGCCACATGCCCGGTTCAGCCATCCTGCTGGGCACTGAACCCCCCCACCCCCTGCCAGACACATGGGCTGGGGGAGTGGGGGGCGGAAGGGGCAAGAGGGGAGTGGAGAGTACTGGGTGGTAGGGGTCATTCCCTGGTGATCTCCAAATCCAGGCAACCCTCACCAGAAGCAATTAAATCAGCGATTCAACAGCAGTTGCACACAAATACAGAGGTGAAAAACAAAGAAGTATTCCGGAACAACTAACATGTCAGATCCATAGGACATAGGATGATAAGACTGATTATAGAGACAAACTACCTCAGAAATATAACCACTGTGATCCACAATGATGGGAATGGAATTTCCCGTTCAGAGCTGCCTTCAGCATGATCGAAGGACCCTCCCACTTTAGGGGGTGAGGAAACCCACAGAAACAAGCAGTGGCCCCATGGCGAACTGGACCAACCACCTGCCAGGGCCTGTCTCAATCAAAAAATTGGTGCACAAACTTTGGCCAGGAGAAACACTCCCAATGCCAGCAACCAGAACTACAAAACAAACAAGGAGCAAAATATGACAGAAGATGGACCGGAGGAGCAGCTGACCAGAAAGAAGAAGGAGGCACTGAAAGAACACAATCATGTGTGAACTGGTGGCCAGCAGCAAAAAGACACTTAGAAAACTAAAGCACAGGCCACTGTGTCCCAGGAAACCACGTCCACACTAGCCAAAAGGACATTGCTAACAAGAAAAGGAAGAACCCAAGAGACTAAAAATTAAACAATAAATGGCAGTGAAAGAAGAGATGAAGAGATCAGGGGGATGGGGCCGGGGAGGGGGAAGGAACACCCAAAAGGCAAATGTAAACAAAACCTATTCAATAAAAATATATACTATTAAAAATTTTTTTGAAAGAAAAAAAAAGAAATGGGGAAAAGGCTATTGTTTCCCTAGGGTACAGGGAAAAGTCTTGTATTTCTCAAAGCCACTCCAAGCTTCCCAAACTTTAAGTGTAGTCACTTTGTAAAAGCACAATACATAAAAGCATGTTTAAAGGTAAATCTCCCATGCAAAACCAGACGTTTGATTTCAATTTGCTCCTAGTTAAATATACATAACAAAACTCAGTCAAGGATTACATGAACAACAACTGAAAAGACATACTTCAGAGCAGATGTCAATTACACTTCAGATTTTTCAAATTTAAATATCTGTTTACAAAATCACAAGATAAAAAATCATGAAACTTAGTATTTCAATTAAAATACTGACCAGTTAGTATTTAAAAACCACAGGATATTTTTCCTAGAAGCATACCTCTTATAGCAGTCATATTTCTGGTAAATACCAGAATTCAACTAAAGTTTGGTGTGACTAACTGAATCAATTAATTCCTACCAAAAAAAATCTTTTAACTCTGGTAAAATAAAACAGTGTTACTACATTAGCATATAAACATGCTGGTATATGGTTAACAATATTGACAATTCCAAAAAATAGGATAGTAAGAATAATAAGGGAAAATTAACAACAAAAAACTTTGAATTCAAGGCAAAAAATGCTAGCACTTGTGACCCAAGCAATGTCTTAAAATTTCGATAAAACAGCAGTAATAAGAAGTAAACTATTATTTCATTTTTAAAAAGCATGATGCGTAGTCTCCTTTTATAACATTAAACTTTCATAATTTCCTATATGAAATTTGATTTTTAATTGATGTCATGTGGGCAACATGAACTAGACCCAATTAACTGCCTATATCACACTGTAAGTTTAAACTCACACTTTAGGTAAAAAGATCAGTGGTTTTGAAAAATCTGCCACACTAATTCAAAAAAGCATCTCAAATACAATCTGAAATTACACTGGGGGTGTAGGAGTTCAATGTTATAAATACGTACTTATATACAATTTTAAAATATCCCAGAACTTGCCACCTAATGTGTTTAAAACTAGATTTGAAGGGGAAAAAAAATCAGTTACATAGAAAATGACAGTCAAACAAAAAAGATAATCAATCCACAACAGTTTCTTAATATCCCACAGAACAGGAAGGAGACACATATAGATCAAAGGCAAAAAGGATACAGCGCTACACCTGATCAAAAGTCAGCTACACAAAGCAAACATTAACTAAGTGTATAAATTGTGAGGATTAAACTCCTTTAATTTCTTCTCTCTGGTAATAAAAGAGGCACCCTCAATCTAGGTTAAGTCTCTGTGTGAAAAGAAGCATAAAGAAATCTGTTAGTATGGGACGGATTGCAGGGCATCCATCAACATTTGTTTGAAAAGATCTGCCAGGCTCTTAGGAGTTATACTTAAATAATGTGACCCTTCCAGGCAGGGCAATAAGGAGACAGATTAGACCCTTCAAGGGGTGATTCATTCTTAGACACATGGGAAGAGGGAGATCCAATATAAGGCTTGAACCCTTCATGTTTGCTTAAGCATCTGGGCAGCTCTCTCTGTGACCCTGTCACTACTAGCTAGAGGGTGTTGGGTACCTACAGTTTCAGGACAAGCGAGTAACAGAAGTCTCAGACTGACCACACAACTCTTCCAGATCCACCCTCAAGAACAGCACCTGTTCTAGTCTGGGCAGGGGAAAAATCCCAGAGCATGATATGATCCCCCAGGGTGGGTGCTCACCCCTTTAAGATACCTACCATGTGACTTTGATTTAGCAGAGAACGCTAACAAAAACAATATAATGAAACAGTAAAAAGCAGATCTTAAAAGGAAAATACCTTACCTCAACAATTCTAGAAGGGACACAATGTGAACTTTGAGAAAAGGGGAAGCAGGCCTGTCTGTCTATACAGACAGCGCTTCTCAGCAGGTATAATGTTTCTGTGGTTTCTTACCAATCCATAAACCTGATGGCCTACCACTCCATGGTTGAGAAAATGAGAGGGCCCATAGAGTTACTGTATCAGTAACAAAATCTCTGTGAAACAATGTTTAAACTACAACAGCTGCTAATATTCCAAAAGTCCAGAGATTAACGCACCGGCAGGTAGCTGCCTCCTGCAAATGCCTTGTGGAATCCACTCCTGGCAATCCATCACTCTCCTGCATTTCACTAGATGGGAGAAACATTGCAAGAGCAGCCCACTCTCTCCGTGGCCTGGGAGCAGGAGGGCTTCTCTCATGTGCTTTCAGTGAACCACCCGGGCTGGCTTCACCAGAGGAAGCACCTCCCTGTGAGCAGAATGGGCTGTGTTTCTCCCTCCTTCCTGCAGATGGAGGTAGGCGGGTGAAAAAGCCCAGCGCCCCTCTGCTCTCAGGAAACAGACAGGAAAACGAAGCTACAGAATGCTCAGTGCTTCTGGAATATGATTAAGAAGGCAAATGCAGGTGCTACTATTCTCAAAATACTATAAAATTCTAAACTGGGCACTAGTATATGTGATTTCTTCCTTTTTTTTTTCTTTTTTTTGTATACACAAAACCTTTTGAGAAATAGGTTTCCAATAACTTTACCCATTTGACAAATGAAGTTTCAACTCCACCAGCTCTTCCCGAATTAAGTGTGTCCCCACCAGCTAGAAGGCAGTGTGGTAATATGTCCTCTCCTGAATGAATTTATATTCAAGTTGCTTTCCCTCTGTAGCTCCTCGCTGTTGCCTGGAAACAGGAAACCCTTCCCACCTACATGTTTCCTGATTGCTCCCCTCACCCCTTCTTACAGTATAGTGAATGTACCTGGCCACGCTTCCAGATACTGTTTATCTTAAAGAAGAGCGGATTTTTTTAAATACAGCAAGGGCAGGAATTTTGTCACTCAACTGTTTGGGAAGAACATTCAAACAAATTATAACTTCATAGCAATTCATAACAAGCAAATCAGTATTGAAAACATGAATTACTTAAGCAAGGGAACCAAAAAAAAAAAAAAAGGCACTTTACCTAAAACCATTTTAAAATGGTGAGTGTTAAACATAAAGTTATTCGGAGTTTTTAAAAACTTCTTACTTTTCCTCACTGGTATTTCTTTGAAAACCTTACTTTCTTGAGGTAAGGAAGAACGCTGTTAACAGTTCCCGATGGTAGGCCCACTTCCCTTGTTTAATCTTTCTTACCCATTATTTCTGCTGTCACTGAACACTAATCATGGATTTATTTTCATTTTAGATTACTATAGCAACAAGAGCTATTGTTATCATTGTCAATCACTCAGAGTATCATGTGCCAAGACATACAGGAGTCACATGTTATATCATACATACATGTTATATACATATATATATATTCACTATTCCTTTCATTACTCAATGAGACAGGTAGCATTATTACCCCAATTTAAAACTATGAAAAGTGAAATTTTAGAGTTTAAGTAACTTGCCCCAAGTCACACAAATACAAAGTAATCCTCAAATTCCTCTCCCAGAAAAACAAAGTAGAATATCTTTTATATTCTAACCCTTCCTATATTTTTTTTTCCTTACTTGGAAATGTTGTACTAAATAAAACCAAATTTACAGCAAAAATGTGCATTAACTTGCTAGTTGAATTACCATGTGTGGGTGACACACAACATCAGTACCATGTACTGGTCCACCCTTTCTAATTTAGTGACAAATAGGTATACTGGGGAGTCTTTTTAGTATTAATAAAACTTAGGGCAACAAATTTTATGTGCCTTTCAGAGGTTCATTAAAATATTTCTTCCTGTGACTGAATGTTCACAAAGATCTTTGTGAGAATCAATTTTTTTTTAATTTTTAAGTAATTAAGAGGAAATACAAATGGCCAATAAGCATATGAAAAAATGCTCAATATCACTAATAATCAGGGAAATGCAAATCAAAACCATAATGAGATACCACCTTATCCTCTAAGAATGGCCCCTATCAAGAAAACAGGCAACAACAAAAGCCAGTGTGGATGTGGAAGAAAAGGAATACTCTTAAACTGCTGTTGGGAATGCAAACTGGTCCAACCACTATGGAAAGCTGTATGGAGGACCCTCAAACTACTAAAAACTACCATTCAATCCAGCAATCCTATTTCTGAGAATCTACCCAAAGGCCACTAAAACACTAATTCAAAAGTTCACCTGTACTTGGATGTTCACTGAAGCACTATTTATAATAGCTAGAAATTGGAAACAACCCAAATGCCCCTAAACAGACGAATGGATCAGAAAGTTGTGGCATATGCACACAGTGGAATATTATTCATCAATCAAAAAGACCTCATTTGTGACAACATGGATGGAGCGAGAAGGAATCATACAAGCAGAAATAAGCCAGAAAGAAAAAAATAAATATGGGATGATCTCACTTATATGCAGGATACAGGGAAAACAAACAAGCAAATGGATAAGGAAAAAAAACTAACAAACTGACAGTAGAACTAAAGCATAAAGCAAGAGAGGAGGAGAGAGGGTGATAGGGGAGGGATGAGGACAAGAGATTAACATGACAGTTCACGGGTGACTAGATGGTAGAACCTAGGGGTATACAATGATGTAAAAAATATATAGATGGCAATCAATTAAATTAAAAAAAAACTTTTAAATAAAAAGGAAATTGTATAAAAAATGTCTTTGTGAGAAAAAGATCTCACAAAACAAAATCTTTGTGAGAAAAAGAAAAACATAAATAGTAGTCAGTCCCTTTAGCCAAACAGATTATAATGCTAAAACAAAACTCAGAAAGTGAAAATAACTGCATAGATTGATAATAGATATCTCTGGAATATTGATTTGGACCCAAAGAATACTAAATGTTAGAAAACAAATTTGCATCACAATTTTCAGCTCAAAATATTTGTCCTACTAACACCCTCTTGTTTATAATTCTATAAATCCTCAAAACACAAACAAGCTTGTGTACACCTTAAATCAAACAAACAAAAAGACCTCTAAAAAACTGAAAAATCAAAATTGTTCTAATATTAATCAATTGGTGAAGTTAGTAAGTGGAACGGATAAACTGCCATTGATAATTTCCAACAACATATTCTCTGGTTTTTTAAAACTCAGTTACTCTCAACAAAATAGAGGTGGTATTTTGATTTTTAATACATCGACAGAATCACTTATGTCTGTGTCAACTAAATTATGAAATACCCATTTTATCCTACACAAATCCTATATGTGGGACAGGGTTCCAGTTGCCAACAAAATTAAAAATCCATTTAATTCTAAGCAAACCAACCAGCACTGTTGATCTACCAGTCATCTCAACTTCAGTTGAGCCTCAGTTTCCCAACATCTGCAAAGATAACAATGGCCAACCCACTCTACCAAAAAGTTGCTACAGAAATCAAACGAGAGTATGGATATTATAATACAGATAATATTTGATGCTTTTATGTTTATATTCTTTTCTGAACAAACATTGTATTCCTTGGTTCTCATCATATTTTAAAATGTCAGTAGGAGAGACTTGAAATTAGCATTCCTATCATTCTGACATAAATGTTTCACATATCTACATTTAGAAAACTTGCTTCTTCATTTTTATTAAAATTCCAGAGTTACAATTATTACTCAAGTATTATATGCCTATTAAAATGATTTAAATCAGACATAATTACCTAAGTGAAATGTCCACTACTATTTCTGCAAATACTATTAGAGATATTTTTACTGACAAAATGTTCAGCCATGAAAACTATACTTACTAAAGCTAAAACCACAAACCCAAAAGAAAGTGGACAATATGGTATTTCAATAAGAATTACTATAGCTTGCATATTTCTGTGTGTTACTTCTATTATAGATCGCTATTCAGGTCAGACAGTCAGTGTGGGGCAACACTGCTGGTAAATTCTGCAAGAAATTGAAATATTTGTAAATTGGTAGATTTTTCCCCACAAATAAAAATCTATTCCATTCACTGTACAACGCAGTCCAAAAAAAAAAAAAAAAAACCTTATTCATCAGACAAGTGATATCAAGCAAACCTTAGATAATCAAACTGTCCATGAATACTGGTTACAGAATTAAAGAATATGAATTTGTAACATTAAATTTTTTTTGAGATTTAGTATGGATCATAATTTCAACTAATTTACAACTAAACAGTCTAGGCCTTTATAAAGAGGTAAAAGAGAATAGACAAAATGGAGAGGATAGCTGATGGGTTTACTATTTTGGACCAAAGTTTTATAATTAGACAGGCAAGGAGAACAGCAAATTCTTTACAACATTTCATCATCAAATTCATTGAGAGGAAAGTGTTTTAGGCCACAGTTTTAAATGTCATCATTCTAGTTTTTCCATTAAAATTATAAAAAAGTAGAAATGTTTAATTACCAACCTCTTGGGAGATTTGTGAATTTCTTTGATTCTAACATACTTTTCATTTAGTCTCTAACTTTAAGTCTGAGACAATTCTGCACTCAAAAGTCAATACCTGGTTATTCAGATACCACCAACTAACACAGTACCTCAAGGACTCACAAAGTCCACTTGAGTTGGCTTATACTGCCCTCTACAGTCTTACATAATTCTTCCTGAAAAATGTTTATACTTTTGTAATGTGAAGAACAAAGAACAAGGGGTCCAAGGATATTTTTCAGTATTTAGTTTCATTTCTAAATGACATTAAACTTGAAAGCTGGATTTAAAAAAAAATTGTTAGATACTTCTTTACCCATATCCATTCATAAAGCTCCTAATGAGTTTCCTTTATTCATTTCAATAAATAATCAATGATTATTATGCATGACACTGTGCTAGATATAAGGAGTACTAAAATAAATGACAATATCCTTTGTTCTCATTTTTTCCAAAGACTAAACTTTAATAAATAATAAAGACAAATATGCACTTAAAATTACAGTTCCTAAAAGATCAATCTAAACCTGATACTTTGTAAAGAAAAGTGAAAGAAACTGTAACCAAGTTATCATTTGACTCAATGTTAAAGATAACATTGGAATGCTGTGTTAGAATCAGGAGTCATCTATTTACTAGTTATGGGATCATGGATAATTTTTGGGGTCTCAGTTTTTTTAATTTATAAAATAGGGATGCAATGTTTGTGGTTTTACCAGTTGTGGGGTTTTTGTTTGTTTTTTTAAGAATGAAAACCCTGATCATTAAACCACACCGCTGTAGTAGTTGATAAAAGTTGGTTTTTTTTTTTTTTTTTTTTTTTTTGAGACTAGGTCTCACTATTTTTGCCCGTGGAACCGCAGGCTCATGTTGCCCAGGGTATCACAGACTCAAGCAATCCCCAGCCTCAGCTTCCCTGGTAGCTGGGATTACAGGCATGTGCCACCACGCCCAGCTAATTTTTTGGAACTAGGTCTCGCTACATTGCCCCAGGCAGTACTCAAACCACAATCCCCAGTCCCCGCTGTGGCTTCCTAGACTGCTGCTTACAGGCACACACCACCGTGCCCCAGCCTCAATTTAAGTATTTTTATTACTCACTTGTGTTTTCCAAACCCAAAAGAGAGACACATGATCTGAAAAAAATTAGAACTGTACGACTTAACAGAAACAATGAGAGGAGATTTTTCAATTACAATGGTACCAGAAACTAAAACTGTGTTTCCTCTAAAATCTATTGAAAATAGTTAATAAAACTATAATTATTTTTATCCACATATATTTTTTAAACCCACACAGTGTTTTCACACCATATACATTCATTAATTGTACCTCAGGAAATTTTAAGTTTATACAACGATACCAGGTGATTTAACTAAATCTTATGAATTAATTCATGGCATATACTGCATTTCCATTTAGCATAATTTATTTGAGTCTGCTGCTTGTTTTAATCTATGCATATAATAAAGGATCATTATTTTGAAACGCTGAACAACAGTTTCCTAATGTAGGTTGTAATTATGATTTTATTCCAATAAGTATAATATAGAATACAGTGTTTACATTATTTTTTATGTGGTTAATCTGTTTATTACTAAATTGGGATAGTATTATTTAAAAATAACATGAACTGCAAATTTATTTTAAAATTTTAAATAAGCCAGAAAACATATTATTGGTATACTGGTAGTAAATTAAAGGCACCAGTTTCTTCTGAAGACAAAACTAACATACAGGGTGACTCATTTAACAAATATGTCAAAATGTATTGTGAGGGGATTGGATCAAGGTGGTTAAATAGTAGAAATTTCCATCTACAAGAAAACTTAATAGAATTTTTTGCTTCACAGTCTTTAAAATGGTTCTCCTGAATGAAGAGGTAAAAGATAGGTAAATCGATAAAGATTTCCAAAAGAGTAGATTTCCTAGTGATACTTCAATAGACATAATCTTTTATTTGAATGGCTGATAATTTAAAAGCTACTTTTTAAAATTAGCCTATTTATACATTTCTATATCAAACACTGAAATAATTATACCATATTGATGGTAATTTTAACCTTTTTTAAAAAGAACTTGTAAACATACTGATACCAAGAGGTTAAGGAGAATGGAGTTAATACATTGACAGTTTACTTGTAATTATAAAATATTTAGATAAAAGACTAACATGTAATTACTTTCAGTACATGACTACCCCCAATGTACCTCAGGAATTTGGGGGATTCTCTAAGGAGTAACAACTCTGATAAGCATGGATTGTCTCAAGTTAATGTATTAAATGGGCTTTAAGGTATTTTTTTAATTAAAAAAATTGTAACTTCCACAGATCCTTTTATCTAGGATTTTTGAGAAGAAAGAACTATCTGAATATTACAGTTCCAAAATGTTCAGGAAACACTGGGTTTTCGAAGAGGTCACCAGAACATAAGATTTTATTTCTCTAAGTACCTTGAAGGAGGTAGTATGCTTTGTGGGTAATATTTTCAGTCTCAGTCTAACATGACATAATTTCCCCCAACCCTTACTTACCCTTTTATATTATGTTATTTATATTAAGTGATTTTTTTGCAAAATAGGTACATTTTCCTTTCAAAAAGAGGAAATGCTCTGCACAATCAATGGCAAGCAGTAGAGAACCTACATCAGTGGTATCCAGCCCAACACTAGATGAAATGATGTGCACATTCAGTTACACACACAAACAGGAACTAAAACACTAACCAGGGAAAAAGAGATGAAAAAGAAATCAAGAGTAGGCAAACACAACTCTCTTGAAAACTTGTTGAATCAGCAAGTTAGAGAAGCCATTAGGAGAACTAGTGATCAAAGACATGTTAATTTAATGAGTTTCAATAACTAAAGTTGCTTTCAGGAGAATAAGATTTCAAAATTTTTTCTTAAAATATTGCCTTATGATTATAGTAAATAATTTGCTAAATTAAATGAATATTTCAATTAAGTAATCCTGTAAAGTTCCTGGTTATCATGTAAAACAGGTTGGTTAAAATTGTGGGAATTTCACCCCCACAACAATATAACGGATTGGCATTTTTCTCACAATTTTGCTTAAAAAGTGAAATTGATACACAGGCATCAAGTAACCAGTTATAACTCAGGTAAGTGGTAGTGAAGTAAGATCTGAACATAGGTCTACTTACTACATGCTACATACTTGCAACCAGACATATTTCATACATTCTTCAAAATCATATGGAGAAAATAGATTTTATATATATATATTATATATGTTATATAATATATATAATATATAATAATAAATTTATATATATATATATATATATATATCCTGGAAATAGAACCCTTGGGAGTGAAACTTTAGAAAGCTTGTAAATTGGAAAAAAAAAATTACTCACTAAAATAAAATAAGACACCGAAGAATAGCATTATAAAAATACCATTATAGAATGAATTAGAATTTTTCCCAGAATACAAAAAAAGGGAGTGGGGACAAATAAGAGATTAAAAAAGAGGTTCAGAAACACAGAGGACAAATATATTTCCTATTTCTCTATTAGCAACATCAAGAAGTGAGAAGAGAGTGGAAGAAAGGCAGTACCTGAAAACAGGGTATTTCAGAATTTGATATAATTGAAGAATATCATACCAAAATGCATAAAACCTCACACTGAAAGGAGTCAATGAGTACTAAGTGGGATAACTAAAAACAACATGCTTAGACATATCACAGAGAAATTTTGAGTAACAAGGATAAACCAATAATCATCAGAATTACCAGGGGGAAAGAAATCAAAGTTTCCATAAGATAGCATACTTCCATTCTAAACAATATAGGAGGAAATTTGTATCTTTATCAACCTAAGGGGCTCAAAAGACAGAGTAAAGAAAGAGCATGTTGAAATTCCTCTCTTATTCAGAGTAGCTACAGATGTTGTTTAACAAACATGTTTAAAAATTTATGTTAAAATATATTGCGAGTGAGGGAATTGGAGGAAGATGGTCAAAAGATACAAATTTCTATCTACAAGGTAAAGTACTGGGGGTTGTAATGTACATTATGACTGTAATTAACACTACTGAACTATACAAAATACATAAAAGTTGCGGGGAGAATAGATCCCCAAAGTTCCCATCAAAAGGATGTGTAAGTATACAAAAGGTAAATGGAAAGAGAAAGTATGTATAAATAATGTGACAGTAGAGAAAAAAGAAATCAAAAAATACCATAGTAAGGAATAGAAAATATTTACAATGCCAAAAAGAATCTCACAAAAATGAGTATTCATCAATGATTCACATTTAATACAACTCAGAAATGTATAAAGAAAAAAAAAGAAACTGAAAAATTACAATGACACTCAAAGATTTTTTATTACTCTCTCAAGGTAACAGGTAAATTGAAAGAAAAGTAAGTAATGTTATGAAGACAGGAATAACATATTCAAATTAACATAAAAGATATGTTTTTTTGTTGTTTTGTTTTTTTGAGACAAGACCTCACTATTTTCCCCGGGGAACCGCAGGTTCACGTTGCCCGGGGTACCACAAACTCAAGCAATCCCCAGCCTCAGCTTCCCAGGTAGCTGGGATTACAAGCATGTGCCACCACGCCCACCTATTTTTTGGAACTAGGTGTCACTATTTTGTCCCAGGTGGGTCTCAAACCCGTGGACCCAAACAATTCCTAGTCCCAGCCTCGCTCCATAGGCTGCAGTTAAAGGCAGACCACACTCAGTAGTCTAAATACAGCAACATAAGAAAGAAATAATGAAATGATAGCCAAAAAATAATTAACTGGAAAATTTAAACCAGATTTATAAGCAACTTTCAGTTAAAAAGTCAAAGTGCAATTTTTAATATTTCTAACTGACAAGGACCACAACTATATAAGGAAACCTGTGAAATACCAGTGAGATGGGAAAACTGCATAGGAAAACATGTATACACTGACATTAAAAAAGAAGAGACTAGAAACAGAAAAGTTTAATCACTAGAAGAGAACACTGAGAACAACTTTACACCAAAAACTTGATAGTCTGTATGAGATGGATAGCTTCCTAACAAGGTAAATTAAAATTCATCAGAGAACAAACATAAAACCCAACACAAACGAAGTAAAATACTTAGTTTCCAAAGACCTACATCCTCAAAAAGGCACTACCTTGAGGCAGTTTCATAGAAGGATCAATATTCTGAATAACTTTCTCCTGAAGCAAAACAATAGAAAGTTATAATAAACTATCTACATTAAGAATCATTTAAGCCCACTCAGAAACTAGGTAGGAATAGCATAGCAAAGAAAACCTGTGATCCACTAACACTTCAACACAGACATAAACTTAAGCAAAATTTTAAAACAAAATGAAAGAATGCTAAATAAAGTTTATCTTAGAAATGTAAGAACAATCATCATCCAAAAACTACCAATGTGATTCACTACATTAACTGGGCAGAAGAAAATGACAGAATCAGGTCAACTAGCAACTACCATACTTATAAAATTTCTTACCTGAGAACAGAATTTTGTTATCCTGATAAAGAAAACCTAAAAGAAGCATTCATTCATAATAATGAAAAGACCAGATAAATGCATTAAAATATATTAAAACATATGTAAGAATGTACATTATCAAAGAAATAATTAACATTATGTCAGAGGTGCTTAGTTGATACATTAACCAAAAAGAAAAAAAGAAAAATATTCTCTTGGGTCTTGTGTCCTGACTTCCAAGACACCCAAGAAAGAGCTATCAACGGTCATGCCAAAAAGGGCAAAGACCATATGCAGTGTATTCACTGCACCGTTGTTCCTGTTGCATGACCACAGGCTAGGCCACTGAGAAGTGTGTCATTGGAAGCATAGTAGAGGCCTGCAGCAGTCAGGTAAATCCCCAAAGCATGTGTCTTTGTAGGCTATGGGTTCCCCAAGCTATATATATAAGAAACTATATAACTGCGTGAGCAGTACAATTCACAACCAAAGTCACCAGGAGACATGCTCTTGGAGCCCACAGCTCTCTACTCCTCACCCCAATTTAGACTAGTCCTAAAGGGATGCAACATGACTCCAACAGAGCCCACATACAGAGCGATGTCCTTGAGGACTAAAAAAAACTGTCCTCTGTAAAAAAAGCAAAATGCAAAGTATACTTTAGGGAAAAAAATAATATTGGACAGGATGATACAACTGTCATTTGTTACATATGTCTTGATTTCTTTTAAGAAAATTACCCAAGAGAATCAATAGACAAGAGCTATATTATAGTTATACAATCTATTATTTCCCCCAAAAAAATCATTACATCACTAGAACATACTGTGTAAGTTCAAATACCAAACCAAAAAACATATGCATTTGATAAGAATATTTCAAATTATTAGAGAACATATATACCAGTCTATAGATGGAGTTAAAACAACTGGCCACCCCTTTGTGTGTGAAGAGGGGGGGGAGTAAGAGTGTGGGGAGGTAAAATGATTCATCTCTATCTCACAACATTTGACAATAAATTGAAAATACTTTAAGGTTGAAACATAAGAATGAAATGGATGGACAGTCAAACTGTACATGCAAGTATATCAATAAGACTAAAGTAGGAAAGGCCTTAAAATACGAAAAGGAAGGACAAGAAGGGACTAATAAAGTTGACTACAAATAAAAACAATATCCCCATGAGAAATGACACTATAAACAAAAGAAAAATAAACTGTGAGAAATACACACCATATATATTAACATACAAGACGTAGGAGTAATAGACTATACTCAAAAATTCTCCGAAAAGTCTAATAATGAAGTGGGCCAAAGCAGGAAATTTCTATTTCACAGAAAATTACTGTGGAAAAATGCAAGGTGTAACATACCAATTGTTAAACATCAGATTTGAAAATTTGCAAAATTTGGTGATAAGTATTGTAATTGGTAGGAAAACATTGACTACACTTTGTTTTTTCTATCTTATCTACAAAGTAAATGCACTGAAAAAGCTCTAAAGAACACACACCTAACTGAGAAGCAATTAGTTTGGGGAGTTTGTGCGATGGGTTGCAATACATTAAAACTGAGAAAGTCAAAAGGAAATTTATTCTTATCTTTTCAGTTCACTCTGCATTCATTCAGAAATATTTATTGAGTGTGCAATATGCACCATATTTTGTTATATGCACTAAATATATGCAACAACCAAAATAGACCAAAAAATCCGTTTTCATGAAGCTCCTTTCTAGAGGGGTCTAAACATGCAATCCAGCAAATCATTAAATATTTTATATTTTAAATAAAAATAACTTCAGAAATTAAGACTAAGGAAAATAAGACAAAATTAGTTTTATTCTGGAATGATACTATCAACAAATGAAATTAAACTGTGATAGCTGTCTCATATATATTAATAAACAAGATGTAGGAATATATACAGACTATAAAATCAAAATCTCACAGAAGGAAAACAAGCCCAACAGTGAAAGGAGCAAAAAATATGTAAGTAGGTAATTCACTTTACAAAGAAAAATGGATTCATGTATTAACTGCGAAATAGAAACATTAGCTTTTAAAACTATGAAATTTTATTTTCTCTATAAAAGTTTACATTTAATGAATTTATGCACAGAACAATATTTAGGTTTCTGATCCTTGGATTAAAGCTTGTAAAGGGTCAAATCCAGCAATGTTTTACCAGACTGCAGGCATTCAACAGAACAAAAGCAGACTTTGTGATGAGGTGTGTGCATTTACTGTGGCACCACATGGAAGGTTAACGCCTTATGTTTTGTTCCGGAGACAGAGTTGAAAGCCCCATGGAGCTTCACCAAGATGGTGAGCAAGTTCCAGGGGTTTTGAGAAGGCAGTGAAGAACTCCTACCACAGAGGATGTCTGAAGACACCCCTCTACTAACAGTTCCCACTATACCCACTCTATGAGGTAACTATACAACAGTGAAATGAAGCTGTGGAATTCAAGGTCATGGAGCTGACAAAAGACATCTAAACCAAAAACCAGAGAAATAACTGGTTCCGGACAGCAAAATAACCTTCAGAGTTTCAAGTCAGAAACAGATATTAGTGTCTACTTTACAAGTATTTGCATAACACCACACATAAAATCTGTTCCTATGTTTTGGAGGGGAAGAAAAAGAACTGATTGCTATGGTATTGTGGTTCATTTGGTAAGGAAAGATAACCTCAAAAATTGGCACTTTGCAAGTTCTATTACTATCTGATTAAAATACTTTATAGAAGGCAGAAGTTCATTAATTTACTTCTTTTCAGGCTACCTACAGTCATTTCAGCAAAAAAAATATAAATATGAGGAGTACTCTCCAGGATTGGAACTTTATTTTCATTCTAAAATTTGAAATGTAAAGAGGCAGATTAACAAGTCTGATTAAATAAAAAGTAGTTCCCAAAACTGAAAAAAAAGTGCCTTCATTTTACTACACAGGAGAACTACTATCAAAAAGGGGGGGAAGGTCCATTAAATAAACCCTGTTTTTCTATTTCTCTGAAGCAGTAACAGACTCTATTGAACTCTAATTCTTCTGAAACACTCATGTCCACATCTGCCTACTACAAAACACATGCTGAAGGCATGAACATTTCAGTAAAGTGAAACTTCCCCTAAAACAAGTGTGTTTATTTGAACACACAATATCAGAACCAAATCAACAAGTGTTTTATGGGTTCACGCTCATAAGGGATCACATGTGTGTTTATTTGAATGTAATCTCATTGACATAAACACAGCTGCGTTTATTTCAACGTGTGAGAATCCAGATCTACACGTTTGTGCAAGAATGAATCACGAAAGCATAACTTAGTGTATGGAACTGTGACTAGGAAGTCACACACAGCACTGCTTCTTCAAATATGTCATTGAAAATTAAATCTATAACTGAAAGATAATTCAGGAAAAGGTACAATTCAATATATCTCATGACATACTCAAGAAAGTTAATTTACACTGTCAAATATAAAGCTGTTTCCTTCATACTTAATTTGAAACAATGGGCAAAGAATGATTTAAAAAAAAAAAAAAAAAACACTGAAAGTTAATGCTTTGTATATACTTCAGACCTTTTTTTTAAAAAGTCAGTGAAACAATACAAATAAATTGACATCCTTCATTTTTCTCTCCTTTTCCATTCATCTTCATTCCTTTCTCCTCACTGTGGATACTGTCAATTTAAACTAAAAAGAGTATGGTATGTCCATTGTTTGCTGTGTTTTCTAATACCTTTATACAGAAGACATTTAGCAAAATTTATTCTATGATTTGTTAGTTTTTCATCAACTTTGTTTTTGAGATCAAGTCATATAAATTCACCTCATTCATTTTAATGGCTTCATATTCACATGTCATCATATGACTACATCATTTCTGCATGAGTTTCTTGCTGGTGGTACATGCTGCTTCTTGCTTTCCCTATTGATTGCAAAACCATTCTGCCATTAATATCCTCGTACACATGCCTTTTTACAGATGTTTGAGAACCTTTGGAGGGTATAACTAGATGTGGAATTTGCTGTATTTCTCAACTTTTGCTAGTTATTGATCAGTAGCTCCCTAATTGGTTGTATCAAATTATACTTAGATATGAATTGGGGTCTATATAACCAGGATAATTTGAATGTACACCATTTAAGAAATGGGTTTCTTTTTTTTTTAATTTTCCTATATCGTTAATTTTTGTGTGGTTGTGTGTAATTCTACCGTCACCATAGCACAAAGAAAGGGTTTCTCACATACCAAGATTTCATTTACTCCCCACCTTATAGTATCTAAGATTACAGACTATGCAGATGTTCATGTTCTGCTTAGCTTACTTAGCTCAGCAGTTCTCAGCCAGAGGTGAGTTTGCCTCCGAGGAGACATTTTGACTGTCATGACTAGAACAGTACAAGTATCCAGTGGCTAGAGGCCAGGAATGTCTAACGTCCCCTAGCGTTACAACTTCTGAAGAACAGACTATTCACCTGGTTTGTTCTGGCGTAATCCAGAGACAAACTCACTTTCACTTTTTGGCCAATTACAAATTCCAGAAATTTTTAACTAGTAAATCATTCTTTAATATATAAATTATAATTATAAATAAGGATCTTAATTAGAAGTATTTTCTGACATCACAAACAGAACTCGGAACAAGGAGAATGTGCTACATACAGCACATGAGGTTGTTTGGAGCCCCATTAATCTGAGCATTTACAACATCTCTTCCTGAAATAACTGACATACATATCTAAACTGAAACAACTGGAAATACAACTAAATCTAAGTCCCATGGTGTATCAGAAAGAAATCTTACTCTCACTTCCTAGTTGACTTTACTTAGTATTTTGGCTGACATTTTGCCTTTTATTTACAAATCTAAACCCTAGCAAAAAATAAGAAAGATTTTTAAAGCAAATATTTAATTGCATCTTTTTGGGGAAAAAAGTGATAAAAGGTCAAGATGCTATCTTGAAAGAGCTGAAAAGACAAATGTTTGCTTTCAAGAGGATTTTATTTTTTAATTTCCCATTATATTTTCTAGCCTGAATTAGAATGCAGTAAAGAGTTTAACTTTCTCCATTTAACATGCAAAATGTAACTTCACTATTCATTTGGATAAGAAAGTCAATGGATAAGAAAAAAATTTGAACAAGAAGTTAAGAAACCAAGAATTTTAATCCTGACACTACCCTCTCTTACTATTGCCACCCTTGACAATTTTATTATCAGACCTTGGGGTTTTCAATAATTGCCTACAATGAAGTCTTCTAAATCCACATTATATATCTCTGAGCTTTAGCTTTGCATTTCTAGCTACTGACTTGATATCTACACAAGGAATGCCCTTTGCCAAATTCCAAACTCCTAAGCCTGCACTTCAATTTCTCTATACATTCTCAAGTGCCCACTACCAGGCAAGTTCTATTCATACTGCAAAAAGACCAGTATCCTCTTAGTCAGCTTCTTCACAAACTTCCTCTCATTTATTCCCCAAGCCTCTAACCTACTCCTTCCGTAGAACCTTTTCTATCAGATTCCTCTTTTCCCTTGTTATTACCACAACCAAATTCGGGTCCTAGTTTGTCTTGTACACTCATTGCTTCCATTCAATCTTCCCTCTGCTTCTCCCCAATTTCTCCTCCCAAAATTCATCCTACACGTCTGCTGTCCCATTAATCTTTCTAAAATACTTTTCCAGCTACATTGCTTCCCAGATTAAAAATCTTCATTTGCCTGGCATAATGAAGATATCTATGACCTGGTCTCAAAATTTGAATGAATGACTTACCACTCAGAACACTAATAAGCCCAATCAGAGCCAAAAAGAAATACTAGCTTTCTACACACAAATTCACGTTTGCAAGCTATCTATGCCTTTTTTTCAGACTATTGCTTCTACCTAGCAAAACCTCTCAGTAAGTTTTTACATGCCCATATCTTATCTTACTTCAAGGCAAAAACTAAATGATACCCCTTTCTTGAGGGTATCTGTTTTTCCCAAATCAGGAGCAATTCCCTCCTCTGAATTGTCTCTTGCTCATTTGTATTCCTGTGTTACTCTTACTACTGTTCTGACCAGAGGAGAGAGTATATAGCTAATGGTTAGGAAGATGAAGTCTGGAGTCCCACTTACTAAGTTCAAAACCTATTTGAAGCTAGTTACAGAACTTACATGTAATGCAGAGGATGCCAGGATGCCCACAATATAGCCTCTTTAGGACAGCACAAGAACTGCCCAGCTGCCAGGATTATTGGATGCTTAACCAAGTGCTTCTCACAGCTACACGAGAGCTACCTTCTCCAGAGATTCTGGAAAATAATATCCCTCTCAATGTGTTCCCCAGAGCAGCCTGATATGGACTGATACAGACTATCAACATGGCCCCCTTCACAGTGGCAATGCTATGATGTCAATCACCCTCCCAACACTCACTGAAGGATCCTTCTGAGTCTAGATTTTAGCACAATCTATCTTTTATATAGTTTTATTTTCTATTCCAGAGGCTCTAAAATGTTTAGTGTTAACTGAATCACCTAAAGATAAAAACCATAGACATTTGCTCAACTTCCTCAAGTTTCTGATTCAGTGTTCCTAGGAAAGACCTGAGATTATGTATTTATAATCAGTGATGCTAACACTGCTTATCCAAGACCACTGAGTCCCATATCCTGCTTCCCTTCCTTGTCTAAAGCCCTTTCTCAGTAAATCATTTGCACAAAACCCAGCAACTCAGGTTCTGTCTCAAGGAAACTTGACCTACGGCATGCAGGTTCGTGATACATAAAAATGGCTATTATTACTAATTAGCTCAAAAGATTACTGTGAGATAAAATCAAATAATACATGCAATAGACTTAGAATTGAACTGTACCTAGCATATAAAAAGTTCTTAATACTATAAATTACCATCATCATCTCCCTTAATATTACTAATCAATTCTTGAGCACAAGATATAGTCAACACCCTTACTCAACTTTATGTCCCCTATACTACCAGTACTGAGAGTGAAAATTAATATAGGAGGCTTAATGTATTATCAATCACAATAGGTACAACTAAAACTTGGCCTCTACTTAAAAGGAAGTTTTAATATCTGCTCTCTAAAAGAAACTGAAAAAAAAGAGAAGTACAAGATGCACACAATTATAGTCGCAGGCAGAGTTCAAGAAATGGCAAGGAAATGGCAAGGAAATGGCAAGGAAAAGTAGAACTGGGTTTTCAAAAGGGTTTCGAGGAGGGTGACTACTGGAAAGTAAAATATCAAATGTTATATATCCATATATATACATACATTTGTGTATATATATATATACACATACACACATGTACATATACATGTGTGTATACGTATATACACACATATTATATGAATAAGGTTTTAATTATAGCAATGGCTGTGAATCTTTAATTTTCTGATCATATACCCAGTGCTTGGCTAGACACAGTGTTTGTTGTTAGAGCTGGAAATCTTTGCTGTTCAGGTAAACAATAGGCATAAACCAACTTCTCCAGTTAAGGTTAGACTTAAGCTAAAGAAAATCCATGATAGCTAATCATTTTGTAGTATTCTTGTTGATGAGTCCTTATTTCTCAAAATGTAGTAATATTATGTTCACTGCCACACCAAATAGAAACCACAAAATGAAGTGGGCAAAATTCTTAAGGTATCAATTTTCTTGATGGAAAATAACTTTAATCACTACTCTAAAACATGTAGGTATATTCTTAAAGTATGTTTTTATCAATGCTCAACAAATTCTATACTTCTGATCTATAAATTTCACTGTGTGTCAGTTTTAAGTCAATATTTTAAAAGATTTTTTTAAATTTTTTATTTTAATATTTTAAAATAAATATTTTTAAATGTTTTAAAAATATACTTTGGGGCAGAATTTGAAATTCAAATGAATTTTTAAAATAAGGTATTCTACAAATTTCAAATCTGAGTTCTGGGAAAAAATTGGGCCAATAACCCCTGACTTCTTAAGAGTTCACTTTCTTCTGCCATTAAGAGGCTTTAGTAGAAAAATTTGAGAAGTTCCCTTCTGGCTCTGATCAGTACCACAGCGATCAGCAAAAACAAGAACCTTACAAAAGGTGGCAAAAAGAGAGCTGGTAAGAAAGATGGGTATGGCCAGGCATGGTGGCTCGTGCTTGTAAGCTTCAGCCTATGAAGTGGCCGGGGCTAGGGATCGCGGTTCAAGTCCCGCCTGGGGCCCTTAGCGAGATCTAGCTTCAAAAAAATAGCTGGGCGTGGTGGCATGCATCTGTAATCCCAGGTACCTGGGAAGCTGAGGCTTGGGGGATTGCTTGAGTCTATGCTACCCTGGGCAACGAGAGCCTGAGGCTCCATGGGCAAAAATACCGAGACCTAGTCTCAATAAAAAAAAAAAAAAAAAAGAAAGATGGGTATGGTATGAAAGCACTAGCAATGTTTATTAATACAAGGGAAATACACCAGTCTCAAGAATTAAAGGAACAAATCATACCAACAGACTCAAGTCATATACTTAAAGTGAGTCTTGCTACTGTTTAGAATAACAAAATTACATTCACAAAACTCATGGTGATTACTGAGGATATTCAGGGCAAAAGCTGTTTAACTTTCATGGCATGAATCCTACCCAATACAAAATGTCCTCCATGGTCAAAAAATGGCAGACCATGCCTGAAGCTCCTGATGATGTCAAGACTATGGAAGGTTATCTGTCTCATCTATTTTGTGCTGGTTTTACTATAAAACACAACAATTATATTTGGAAGGCCTCTTATGCTCAGGACCAACAGTTGCACCAAATCTGGAAGATGAAAATCATGACCTGAGAGGTACAGACAATGGATATGAGAGGTGGTCAAAAAACTAATTCCAGAAGATGGGATTACATGGGGAGATATAGAAAAGGCTGGCCACTCTATTTACCTATTCTACTATGTTTCTGTTAGTAAAGTAAAAATACCCAAGAAGCCCAAGTTTGAAATGGTAAAACTCAGAGCTTCCAGCAAAGGCAGTGGTTCTAGAAAAGCTTCTGGAGATGAAACAGGTGCTGACACTGAAAGAGCCGTGAATTCAAGATTCTTTAAATTCAAACTTTCAGTGGTGACAAAGTCTTATTTGTGGTATTTAAAAGACAAAAGAAAAAAGCGAGAAGCAGAATATTAAGAAAAGCAAAGATCCATCTGAGTCTGCTTTATAGGTTTATATAAGAGAGTTCCACAAGCTAATCAAAAATACATGATTCCTGAGTTTCCCAACAGCTTCACTGATTATTTTATGTTGACTCTTTTCTGGAAATTTAAATGAGTGACCTGGTAGAATTAGCACTTAACACTGGCCTCTGCCTTAAAACACATTTCCTAAAGCAACCTCTTTAAAAGAAATACCAGAAAATCACCACAACCACAATAGTCCCAGTGGGACAGAGCCACTGGTTCTGTTAATTAAAGGAAGAACTGTAGAAAGTTACCAGATACCTGTAAAGCTGTTTAACACCCAGCATTTAAATGTAATACCCCTTTACAGAGAGAAGTGTTCTTCAAGTTTACTCAACAAAATGACTGTGGCTCAAGGCCAACATCTAAACTGCATCAAATCCCAAAAAATGAAGTAAATAAGACACATTCATTCACACACCTCACAATTACAACTCTAATACAAGCCACTTTATAATTAAGCATATAAAGCTATTGAATAAAACATCTATTGAATCACAGAGTTGAATATGCCGTGGAATTCTATTAACCAACAATTTTCTAAAATGGAGAGAAAAGTCCTCATATCTTGCAGGAACTTAGGAGAAAAGCAACAAAGAGTGATAGAGTATCAGAGCACATGAACAACAGAGCTAATCAGACTTTTAGTACCCAGAATAGTACTTGATCTGAGAGTAGAATGACTGTAGAAGGACTTTCTCCAGGACATCAACCTCACAAGAGTATGGAAATACTCCAAAACCTCCCACATGTTGTAACGTCACCTTTTTTTCCTATCATACATTTATTTAAGTTGTAATTGTGTAGAAACAAGTATTTCTATTTTTCATCTGCTCTGTTTATAACATTTCCACACTAATGTTTAAGAAAGTCGTGCATAGTGGTGTTGGGTGGAATATTTACCCAGAAATTTTCAGGAGTATAAAAAATTACTACTCATTCAAATTCACAAGAATTTGGGTGAAGTTTACTGGATTTATCCACAAAAACATTGAAAAGATGTTTTCCACATTCAAGCCAAGAGTCTCCTTCAATTATAGCTCTTTATCCTAGCAGTGTTCCACTGACACCCTTCTTGGGGCTTCTTGAACTCACTCCCTTCCAACACTGAGAGGCATATTATTTCCAGAAGACAGACATTGGGTTTCTTAAACATCAGTGCAATAGTGTATTTCTTCAGCTTCTGTTTTTTATGAATAAAAATTTTTGTTGGAGTTTTATGATCACAGCAGTGTCTTTCTGAAGTTAGCAAGCACTGCACTCGTCAAGCCTTTGCTAGTGGTTTTAAAGAAGAACCCAACCTGTGAGGATTATTTTGACCTTTGTACATCACTTCTTTGCTAAATACTTTTGAAAGTTCACAAATATCTTTGTGAACTGGGTACTTTTAAAACCTTAAGACAAGGGACAAACAAGAAAAGTATTCCAACTGTTCTCTATTGTTTGGCCAAATCATCCTGTTCTCACAACCTCCTACTCAAAACTGTTAGTCTACATGCAAGTAGGGAATGTAAGGTAGGGAATGGGATATTGTGCAACTAAACCTCAAAAAGAGGCCTTGGGTTAGCAGAAGCAAATAATCTGAGAAGAAAGCAGAACAAAGGATAGATTTCCATGTGCAGGCAAAACCAGTCTCAGTCATTTGCAAAAATTTATTTTCTGCCTAAAAAGTGTTCTTTGTGATCAGAAAAAAGGCAAAAATTGAAATTAAAATTATCAATTTGGATAAAACAGCCATGGGACAGTCCGACCAGCAGACTCAGTATTACTTCTGGATTGTCTTCCCATAGATTATCATTCTCTTTTCTCATCATTCAAAGTTTCAGAGAGAAAAAAATTAAAAAGTAGTGTTAGAAAGTTCACAGTATTTACAAACCCTAAGATATAAGCATATCTCCCATATCACTCATGATAACTGCTTGTCTAGAACTGTTGTTTTAATCACAACACAAACCTAAAATAATACTATCTGCCAAAAATAACCAACTACCATTGTTTGAAATCTAGACAATTATTCCAGAATAAAAACAAATAGAATTAGAATTAAGCAATAAAATATATGTAAGTTAACTTTCATTTGCTTAGAGAACTTTTATCACTCATTTTAATGGAATGTCTAAATATCAAGTTAAGTTAAACTTTTCATTACTTATCAACCTATTCAAACTCAGCAAGTACCAGCTTGAGGTTACTCTATTATGCTAAAGTAAAATTTCTGATCTTTTTTCTTCATGAAATCATACAAAGTACACACAAAGTACAGCATTTCAAGTAGTAAACCTCAGCAAAAAAAAAAAGACTGAAAATGGCTTTGATCTATAAATCCTTAAATAATTGGAGTTACCATGTCCTTAGAGACCGCCTATCGCCCCGCATTATTGCTTCTCCATCATGGCTGTTGATACCAGTGGAAATGTCTATTTTTCAGGTCAGAACAAAGACAGTAATGAAGAAACCCAAATGAGAACTCATCATCTTACTTTAAGAGAAAGAATCGTTAGTTGGGGGAGGGGAAGTTTGGGGACTCCAACTATCTTTTTTCACTAATTTGACCTTCTTTTAAACACAAATTTATTTTTAACAATGATTTGAAGGCTAGTCACTTGCTTTCACCCTTTATTTTCATCTGTAATATTAAACTAGTATCTGTTTGTACAAATTCCCACTGTCTGGCTTCTCTACTACTTTGGAAGCTAGAGTTGGGGCGGGTGGAGGATACCTAATTTTACTTTATATTCCCAGAACTTTATACCATGTCTGTCAGGCGAATGATAGGAACTTCAATTAAATGTTAGTTGAGTGAATGCAATGGTTTCTGCGCTCATCACTCCTCAACACAGCAAGAATTCTTTCAACTGCTTCTCTAACATTAGCAGAGGCTCAAACCAAGTCCACAAGTAATACCTTAACACACTAATATTTCACAGTTGAAATAAATGTACCAAATCTTTGTTAGAGGGGAACTTCCATTTGTTTTGCACTTTGCTAAGGAAAGGGCAATGTTTTGCATGAAAGTAAACATGGACTTTTCATTCTCCTACATGATAAGCAGAAGTCAGAACTTATGCAGACTATTAAATTGAATTTTGAAATATTAAAATGTGTCTGTTTATGAATATTTTTCCCTTGAGACTCTAATATGTCACTGAGACTCTAATATGTCACAGAGTTACAGGAGTTACCCTGGGAAAGTCATCCTGATCATTCCAGCTCAAGACTTTATTTTAAAAAAGAAAAAACTGACACCTGTTGAAGTGTCTGTCACTGGTTATGTACTTCAGTGGTGTAAAAGCCAGCAATGGAATCTGGGTTCATCAATCTTCAGGACTTATACCCTAACATACAATGAGATCTGTGATGCTGAAAGAAATAAATCACACCAAGAACATTTTTCTACTATCTCTTCTCCCATTTATGCTAGATGTGCAGGCAAAAACTGATCTTCCTGAATGTTTTTCCTAGCAGAAATTATTATACTAAATAAAACTTAAACAGTATTACTATTCTAAATTTTTTTAAAGAGAAAAAAAACTTCCCTAAATGCTCTCTTAGAAACTTCTTTCTAAAACCAATCATAAAGGATTTTCACATAAAAATCAACAAAGTATTATCATTGGGCTACATTATAATTCAAGATGCAGCATCAAATCAGTAAGTGGTATGTGGTTATTTCTATATTTCCGTTCTCCTTTCCTAATATGTGTGTATGTGTGTTTATTTATAATGCAGACTACACTAAGAACCCAAAAGAACTATAAAAATATATTCACAGTATATAAAAGTTGAGCTCTGCTGTAAATTACCTAAACAGGGAGATAATAGCTTGACTTAACACTTTTTGCTTTCATAGTGCTTAGAAGGGTTCTTGCGCACATGACTTAGATAAGTGCTAAACTCTTATAAAAGATGTTACAGTAAATCTGATTTGATGCTTTCATTTTCTCAAAGAGCTCCTTTAGCAAAAGGAGGCATTTAAAATCATGCCACTGAGTTATGGCTGAATGACTTTAGTGCGATGTCAATTCAGCTTCCAAAATGCCATGGAGCTCCGTTTTGTACCTCTTCAATCCCTGTGGCCACCTACCTACATGCTTTCTTAACTACTCCATGCCTCTGATGCTACAAGAGTCTCCTCACCTGATGTTCCTGTCATTCATCCTTTTTACTAATGCTACCCAAACAAGCTATAGAATGTGCTTCAAAGACTGGTATGGTAATTGTGAGTCCCTAGGTCCATTAGTACTCTGAAGCAGTATATCCCCTCACTCACCTTTTCCTCGTGAACTGAATGACTGTGCCAGAAACCCTAAATATTTCTGGGTCCAAACTTTGTTATCATGTCCTTGCTCCCAAGTTTTCCCTTCATAAAGAGTAATCTCCCCTCTCCCCTTATTCATCCATCAAATACCTTCCCGTTCTGTACCACCTGATAAAAATAAAAAACGAAATGAGGTAAATCCCCCACAAATCCTATTTAATCAAAGATCCATTTCAAGTTCACCTAAAAACCTCCCCAGTAGTGAGGTCAGATATTACTAGGCCTTGTCTGACCTTTTAACAGTATCTTTACTTTCTCTTAACTGACTAATCACTTTACCCAAGAGGTAACATGTAAGAGCATCTACAGTGTTCAGGTATGTGCCAGATTCTTCCCTTTGTGTTATCAATATCTTAAAAGAAGGTTATGTCTATATTTCTTCTCCCTTTTAGCTATACACACGTCTTGTGCCAGGGGTATTACCTTTCCTGCCCTTTTCCTCTTGCCAACATTCACAGAATACAGTAGATGTTAATAAATATGCTGGAAGAATTAATATCTCTATCATTGAAGTGAGGGGAGGGGATATTCTAAAACTTTTTGAAAAGACAGGTATTAGCTCAACACTCCTCTTATTTTGGCTCTTTACAGATTATTTTAAAATCTAAATTTACTCCTCCACTCATTCATCATTAAAAAAAAAATACAGGCAATTAAGAAAGCACATTTGCTTAACATACTCTTCTTCTCTATGCAAAAACTCTACTTAACTAGCTCACTTACTGCTATCAGGGAATTTCAAAGAAAGTCTTAAGAGAAGTATGAGTAAGTACTTTAGCTGCAAGGAATGCACACAGCTTGCCTCTGATTCTGCCAGCTACAGAAAAAGCCATCCAGAGTACCAGCAACCTCTTCCAAGCATAACAGCAGATTCCCCAAAAGCCTGCCACCAGGTACAAACTTCTGTACCATCTTTCATGCTGAACAGGAAAGTCTCCAAGAGTGCCAGAGGCACTCTAAAAATGGTGCAGAAAAAGACACTCCGGTCTTAGAGGACAGGGCATTCCTGAGATGAGCACCAGGCTCTCCGTCTTTATATGTCTCCCTCCAAGATTTGCACAATTTCTGACAGATTTCTGTCTAGTCACAAACCACCCTGATGAAACGGCAACCCTTTCTTTGCTCTATTTTTTCAGTATCATGTTACTATCTAACATATGGTGCAGTTTATTTTCTATTTCCTCCATTAAAGATACCCTCCAAACAGGCATTTTTTAAATATCATCATCATCATTAACCCAGAGTCCAGCACAGAGCAGCAGTCCAATAAATGTTTGCTGAATAATGCTATAATTATTTTATTACTTATTAAATGTATAAACTATCCATTATCAGGATTTCCTCCCTCTAGTCCTCAGAAAACCACTTGTTTTCTGAACCTTTTTTTATATAAACAATTATACCTATAAGGTTATATGCTATGCTCATAAACAGTTTAACACTAACAAACACAGAAATATCAACTACATCTAACAGCAGAAGCAAGAATGTCTTTCTTACAAAGGATATAAGTTTATAATTGCTTACTGCATATGTACAAAATACTTGACCACTTTACATAGGTTATGTATTTCAATTTTTCTAAAGACTGTAAAGAACACCTCTTGTTTTCCTTATTTTTAAATGAAAACCAGAGTACCAAGAAGTTAAGTGTCTGACCCAAACTCACACAACTAAGAGGTGGCATTCAAAGGGGCTTTCCTGACACTCTGCCTTCCTAAGTAGATGTTAAAAGACCAACTTAATTAGGTTTCTGAGTGTGTGACTGGGCCGAGAACTCCATTTTAAGTCATGAAAAAGAAGCCACGCAAATAAAAAAAATAAATAAATAAATCCATTCAAGAAATCAGAAATGACAGACCCAGGCATAAGATTCCCTGAGTAAGAGAATAAGCAGGAAAGGGAATTAGCTTTGAATTTAAGATGCTGAACTCTCAGATATGACTTCTAGTAGTTACTTCATCTTAGAGTCTCAGTTTGAAAAATTTGTGAGAGGAGGGAAAGGACCGTAAAAAGGAAGAAGGACAAAAGAACAGAAGTAAAGGTTAGCTAAGTAGATAAATATACCCCCAAGGTTTGTTATGATGCTTACTAACTAAACTGAGATATTTGAAAGTGCCTATAATATAACAGATAGTAAATGTTACATATGAAGTTGTATTTTACTCATTTCTTAAAGGGTGGGACAAATATGAAACAAAAAAGAAACCAACTGGAATAGGTTGCTTGAATCTGGGATAAATCTGATCTAATCTTAAATTTTTATGTCAGAAAAGCCAGGAACTCTAAATTCAGCCTTATATTTTATTCATCCATTAAGTAAATCCTGAGTGTCTTCTTACTTGATTCAGGTCATGGGAGGCACAAATACCACCTATACGAAATTAGACAAAGTTCAATACTTTTATTCAATAGAATTTATTTAGTGAATGGCCACTAATATCATTAATTTACTAAAGATTGAAAATGTTTCAAATTTTTCTTAATTGAAAATGTTTCAAATTTTTCTTAAGTTCTGCAGAATAATTATAAATTATGCCATCATCCTAACTATAGTTAAGATTTAAGGGTATAAATCTTTTTTTTAATGATGTGAGTTTTATTTCTATTTACAAGAGTGAACCCTTTTCCAGCACTCTCATTATAATATGAATACCTATATAGATAATTGTTACTT
Source organism: Uropsilus gracilis (assembly GCA_004024945.1). Taxonomy (NCBI): domain Eukaryota; kingdom Metazoa; phylum Chordata; class Mammalia; order Eulipotyphla; family Talpidae; genus Uropsilus; species Uropsilus gracilis. Next base: position 55,704 of record PVHY01005958.1, read on the forward strand.
AAAAAATACTTAGACATTTTTGAAGGAAACATTGACTAATCTTTCAAACTGACTTGAACATTACAAAGTTTTCATAAAATACTTGATATCTATAAGTTAGAACAAATAAACTAGCAAAGCGTTAATTAACCATAGTAGAAACGAGTTGGGTAACAAGTTACTCATCAAATCAATACAATTACTTCAGAAAATACAGTAGGAATGAGGGACAGGGAACTTAAGGAACTGTAAGTTACTTTCAGATGCAGTAACTATATCATATCCATAATGAAATAAGATAGTTTTTTGCAGGCATACTGAATTAAAGGCCCAGAACATCCATATTTCCAGATATCATGATCAAATATTGAAGTCAATATTTTTGATTAAAAAGACATTTAACAAAAAAATTTTTTCTTGCATTAAAATTGATCTTTACAGATTTTCATAAAGTAAAATGCTTTTTTATTTAACTGAGAAGTCTCATTTTTTTCACAAGCAAACCCTCCCAAAAAAAAAAAAAAAAAAAAAAACTACGGGTTTCTTGTAAAAATTATCTGAGATAAATGATTTTGTCACATTTCCTACAAAGCTTTATCACTAAAATCACTTGATAATGATTTCAACATAAACTCCGAAAAAATCTGAGAATTATTTTCTCAATAAAGTATGTAAACAACCAGTATTCTGAAAACAACTTTTAAAACTATGGTCCTTAAGTTACTCACACCAACATTTTTGAAAATTATGACAATGGTAAACATTACAATAATAATCTAATAATGTATGAACAGAAATAACTAGCAACTAAGTATTATCTCAGTCAAAACTAGCTTGCTGGGGAGTCAAACTGTGGATGATCAGTAGTTCCCAGGTCTCAGTGCTGATCTTCAGAAGGGTGGGGGGAGGGGAAGCTGATTCAAACAAATTTAACATTTTCCAATATGCTGTAACCCAGAAAGCGCAGGAAAACTCTGGACAGGCTAGGTACTACAGTGGGGGAAAACTGGTGACTGGTCAATGGGACCTAAATAAAAGTGAAAGGATTACCTTGAGTTTCAGGATTAATATTCCTATAAGAAACAATTAGCACATTTTATTGTAAACAAGCATTCTCCTTTCTAAAAACAAGCTACTCTTTACTGTCCTTTCTCACAAACTGAGGAGAACTGGTAAAAGAGCACCAATACAAAATCTTTATTGGTGTCCTGTATTTTACAATCATGTCACTGAGCTGAATGAAAGGCCCAGCCTTTAATTTTTGATTAAAAAGACATTTAACAAAAAAAATTTGTCTTGCATTAAAATTGATCTTTACAGATTTTAACTACTTTTTAACTACTTACTGCATCATCACTACCTACTGAGTGAGACTCAAGCTCAACCAGGGAAGCACCACAGTCTACAAGCAGGGTAATGGATTTCCTGCTGAATATCCCACCCACTGCCACTCCTTAAATCAGAATGAGAAACATAATTATTGCTCTAGTAAGAATATAATTCCAAAGACTAACAAAAAGATAATAAATGCACTATTATCTTTCCAAATGTTTCAAGAACTAAACCTCAACAATCCCTAGTTGTCCAAACCACTATCCTCAAATCAGACAAGTTGCATTCTGAAAAACTTCCGCTTTCAACTAAACATAAGGTACTGATCCACTATCACCATTCTCCCACAAAAATTAAAAGCTTTTATTTCCAGTTAGCTGCCACTTAAGATTTATCAAAGGTCCGTTTTTCTTTTTGTTCTCTTAGCTAAAATCCTCTCAGAACATACTTTCTTCATCAAGGCTGCCAATTTTTGGTACGTTAAAAATCCCATCAAGTTGCACTTATATGATGTGACAATTAACTTTTAATGATGAATAAAAGAGGTGGAAGCTTAAAGTCATTCTGCATTCTATTACTGTACCTACCTATTAAAAAAAAATCCCTCATTTATAAAGGTCAGAAAATTTCCTGCTTAAATCTGAACTCTAAAAGACAGACTAACTTTAACATATATTAAACTGGCTGGGCCATAAGATATGCAACATAACAGTCTTGTCAGAGATAAATGTCTCTGAGATATTTTTTACTTAGTTCTTATGTTTAAAAATTTTAAGTGATTTCAAGAGATAATAACATTTAATAATGAAGAACAATATTTATAGACATCTAGATTTGATGCTTTAATATCAAAAGACACCATCTCCTCAGATTTAATTGTCCGCAGGCCTCTGGGATTAGCTTGCAAATTGTGCTGCGCACGACCTAGGGGGCGCTCTTCACATCAGAAAACATAGCGCACGACCTAGGGGGCGCTCTTCACATCAGAAAACATAGAGTTAGGTACTTTGACGATTTGCAGCCAGAAGGCAGTGAAGTAGCTTGTTCTAACGAAATCAGTCTACTATGTTAACTTTCTAATGTCTGGTACTAGGAATCTCCAATTTAAAAGAAAGACTGCCTTTTTAAAAATTTACTCAATGGAGCAAATTAGGCTAGCAGCTGCAGGATTACCTGGCTCTTACTCTCTGGAAGTTCTGGGAGTGCCAGGTGAACTCCCAGAAGCAGAGGTCTGAAAAGTTTTATCAGACGTCCTCCCTAAACTGGAAAGGAGAGGTTAATTGAGCCATATGAAACATAAAAATTCCAACCCTGAATATATCATCTGAGTCTTAGTATTTATTCCACATACATTTGTTTGGATTCAGGCAAAGCTACAAAATTATGTATGGTCACTACATTTCACCACAGCAGTTGCTAAATAAGGCCACCATGAGGCATCACAGTCCGCAAATCAGTTAAATCACCCTTTCACAACTAAATCTTTACAAGTTTTACAACCTCTTCCTTCTGATGGACTTTAAGGCTTTACAAACATCTTTCTTCTGATGGACAGCTCGGAGCAGTTTATACTTTCTAGGATAGAACAAAATCTAACAGCTCTAGAATAACTCACTTTAAAGGCTCTTGTGGATCGCTGCAGCAAGGTTAGGTTTTTACAAAGACTATATTTAAGGCAGACCACTTAAAAATGCATTCTTGTTTTAAAAATTCTTCCTCTTTCTTCACTAGACACAGGGAACTACACCAAACTCATGTTTCAGTTTATTATCTGATAGCTAACAAACTTTTGAAATACTACACTAAGTAAAACAGAAGCCAACAGTAAGACAAAATGATTTCAAATATATATAGTGTAATATATATATAGCTATATTTTAACAATAACATGTTTGTTCTTAAGCTTATTAACCATTTCAGGCTTGCCCCACACTCTGAGAATAAAATGTTACTATTGGGGTGATCTGATAGGTTATATTTTGGGTCCGGAAATACTCAAAAAACCTGCCACGTAAATTAATGGTAACAGTATTCCCAGGGTCAAAAAAAATAACCTGCGAAATAAGAACAATCTACTCTCAGATTAACAGGGGATACCAAGTGATACAAACAACACATTAAAAAAATTAATCCCTGCTGTGAAGATGCTACCATTAATTGACTGAAAATATAATTCACATCACATTAAAGCTAAACACAATTCTGTAGCAAAACACAAACCCAGTAAACTAATGTTACATCTTGGTTCCAGTTCTGCACTTAACATGACCTGGACAGAATTTCACCCTTGCTTTCTTCAAATTTAAAATAATGGATTGTGTTATCCATTATTATCTGCAAATATCCCTATTATAGTCAAAACTCTATTATTCACTTTGAATATAACTACCTAAATTCCAGTTTTCCTTTTTATGTAGTGGCAGAGTATGTAAAAATCAATTATTTCATCTCTTAGAATATTATATAATACCAACTTTTTTACTTTTCAATTTTACCATATACTTAGAATGATTCAAGTAATAAAGTTATTTATGAGTAACATGGCAATACGCTCAACCATGGAGGAACACAAATAGAGAAAAGGTACTTTTATCCTGAGCCAGAGACCATGTTTTAAATCCTCGGTGTTACAATTTAATAGATGCCAAGACAGGTACGTGGCACTATAGAGTGAGATGAATGTCATGTGGGCAGCACAAGAGGCAGTAACAGGGAGGGAGAGTAGGAGCGTGGCCTCCTCTGACAAAATGAGCTGGAATGGAATGCCAGCTCCACCACTTACTGGAAGAATGACCTTGGGCAATCTGCCGGGCCTCTGAGACTCAGTTCACTCATCTAAAATGGAGATGGTAACACCTACTTCACAGACTGTTTCAGGTGGAAAGGGAGGGACCACTAGATTCAGAGTTTACATAACTGCTTAAAAATTGAGGGTGAGGAGGAACTCTACCTACTTACCTTCCTCAAGACTTTTATTTTCAATCTCCATTTTAAATGAAAAGCCAACTAAACAAAGTTCAGTTTCTAACCCTTCCCATCTTCCTTCTTCCAAAAAACATGTGCTCTAGCTTTTCTTCAAATTGCCAATTTCAACAAACCTTTACATCATGTTCCAAAGATTTATATTCAAGTGCAAATTAAAAAACTTATAGTAAAGATCTTAAATAAGTTTTTTTTAATTCTTTTTATGTCAAACCTTTAAATCTTTTAAATAAAAAAATTCTGGAGTCCTAATGCTATCTTTTACCATTCACCCTTAATAAAATAATTACTAGGCCTCTTGGGAAATTTTTAGATAAGATTCTGAAAAATAAAACTTTCTGCTATGTGAAAATATTAATTGATTCTGTAATAATTTGGGTGTAAAAAACTTTTTTGATAGCAGCAGTGCTGTATTGAACTTTCTAACTAGCTTGTAACAAGTCTTTCAAATTTAAAAAGAAACTTTAGCACTTGATTCACCTCTTTGAAAACACTAGTTGACCAAATTATAATACAAATGTTTCAAAAAATGGGTGTAACTCAGATATCAAGCTAGCAATTCACATTTTCCAATTAATTTTTATTATAACTTCTGGTTATAAGAAACATATCACAGGGGAAAAAATGGCCCCAATACATAATTCGAATCTCACCTAAGAATCCTAATAAACACATCAAAGTACATTCTTTGTCAGTGTGTGGTCCCTGCGTAGTTAATTTTCCATCACATGCTGTAAAAAAAAAGTCTAATATACAGCCATTTCATGTGGTCTGTGAACACTAAATACACATATAGATATATAGGTTTAAGTTCACCAGAAATTAAAGACATTTTTGGTGTAGTTTCTAACCCACAGGGCATGAACTTGAAGCAATTATTGTCATTACCCCTGCTGTTTCAGATACCTAGAATAACTTACTAGATTGAAAATAAGTAAAAGGGAAAAAAATCTTAGTTCAAGTAAGATGAAATTCTGCTTTGCACAGTAGGTAGCTCCTCTAGAGGAGTGGTCAGAACTTTTGGATACAGATCTCAGAATTTTGGGGTACAGACCCAGAGCCACTATGAACTCAATGGCCTGCGTCCAATCACTTAATAAAATTGAGCTTGTTTTCCTCATCTGCAAAATGGAACTAAGGATATGCTACTATCTACCTCATGGCATTATTTATAAAGAGCAAACAAGATGCAAGTGAAATCACAGTATAAATTCTAGATTACAGTAACAAGTTTAAGACAAATATTACTACTGTGTCTGTAAAGAGTGACAGTCTTAGAGCAAGATGTGATGGCTAAAATGAAGAAAATGATGAGAGCAAGTAAGTTTAACTGCTGGGATCTTTACTTAGAGCCATGGGAAAGATACAAGAGGGCTCTGTGCAAAAATCTCTATTCAACTCTAGAAAGCTTAGGCAGACTAATATAGCTTTTTAAGGGCAAAGGGGGGTATCAGAGCTGCAAATTGGAATATAGTAATGTATTAATTGTGCAGACACAAAACTGCTTTAAATGAGCCTGTTGTGAGACTGAGGGGAGAGGTGGAAAGGGGATCCTGTCTTGACCAGTGTGGCAAAGTCAAAAAAGAATGTCTTCTAGTCAACTTGAAGAGCTAATACTGTAATTTCTCAAGAACTCTGACTACTCAATAAAATGTCTGACAGTTTTATTTGATGGCCACCAAACTAGAATTTTTACTATCTTTTAGAGAGAAAGTCTGATTAAGAAAACTTTATAAGTGAAGAAAAAAATGCAAACCACCTTGCTTTTATTTGGAATAAAATCTATACAAATTACAACAGAATACATTAGGGTGAGCCATAACATGTCCCAGTTTTATGGGTGGAGAAAGAGCAGGGTAATAGCATATAAGAAATAACTCTATTTCCCTAAAAAGAAGGCATTCTATCATAGACCTCCCCATTCTTCATAGATAATATGTCAATAAAAGTATGTTAATAATAACAGCCTTAAAGAGAACTAAATGTGGTTTAGCAATTACAGTCACTAGAGCACTTTCATGCAGGCAGCGTTGCCAAGACTTACAAACATATCTGTGTATAAGGTAACCCCAGAATCATTGGCTTTGCTTCAATCAGAGTAGGATTCATCTACACAAGTCTCTGATCTTGATGCTGAAGGCACAGAACCTCCCGTATTCAATTCCTGAAGGCACAGAATCTCCTATATATACAATAAATAGTATAAAACAGGGCAACTCAATAAAAATTAATCAGACATCTACTATACTGCGTCCTTAGATACTATGAACAAGTAAAATCCAGATGAGCAAAATCCAGATCCTACTGCTTAAGATCACAATGTTTAATTTAAGATCTGAAGTGGCCAATCCTCAGAGATGTTCTCACTAACACTGCGATATCCACCCACAATCCACCCCATTGGATGTGTCTTTCTTCCTACCTAAAGCTAGTGTTTCCCCAGATACTGTCCTGCTTTTTGGAACCTCTGGATCTTACCTTCTTATGTTTATAGATCAATGGTCTCTTCCAGATCCCTCATGGTGAGATATATACTGTCCACATTCCTATTCTGTCAACTGGTATTCACTGAGTCCCTACTATGTGGCAAGCACTTTCATAGGCCTACAGCAACAACAAAAAAGTGTCTCTATTCCTACCAGAATCAGTACATGGAAGTACTAACCGATCCATTTTACTTATTAATTCATTAATCTGCTTAGTTCAAGTTCAAGGAACTAAAGATACAGCAGTGAGAGTGAGTAAAACAAACCTACTGATCTCACAGTACTTACCTAAACTCGGGGTGACACTACCCAGTTTTAACTAATGGTTTCCAAAGAATGGATTCTCAAACTCCAAAACATGAGTAAGACAAGACATAATCCAATGGCAAGAGAAGAAAAGATTACATTCTTTCTTTATATTCAACTTATCGTTTTTAAACCATATTTATTATATACATTATTAATAGTTCAATATATATAATTTATAAATAAATATTCCTATATCAAGGATACATGTTCAGATCCTTTTCCTGAGGGGAAGAGCATTTAAAAGGTCTGGAGGCCATTGACTTGAATGATAATATATTTGAAATGAACTGTTTGGCTCAGGTGAGCTTTACCTTGACTTTTCACTAGCTCCATTTTCTCTGTGTTAGATTGCAAAAAGCATTTTTCAAAGATATTTAAAATTTAAGCTATACTACCAAAATTCACATCTATCCCAATTTCCCCTCCTTAACTATTTCTTACTGTCCTAAATTCAGGATCCCTGTGCTCCACAGATGGTGAACACAGCACCTTTACTTTCTATTCCACATTTGGCATTTGTGTATAATTACTATACCAGAAAAACCCCAATGCTAGAGCCATTACCTATTCATTTTGCAAGTTCCAGAGTTACTAATTCAGCATTATATAATATACATATTCAATAAATTCAAGTTGCATAAAATAAAGACAACTTAATATATGGGATCCAGAATTACCAAACATATAACAAAGGACAATACCAAAAATGGTGCTTCTTCATAAAATGATTAATAATGTATTCCTTTACACAGTTCCAGTTCCCTTAAATAGTTTTTTTTTTTTTTTTTTTGAGACTAGTTCTCACTATTTTTGCCCATGAAACCACAAGCTCATGTTGCCCGTGGTACCACGGACTCAAGTTATCCCCAGCCTAAGCTTCCCAGGTAGCTGGGATTATAGGTGCACACCACCATGCCCAGCTTATTTTTTTGGAACTAGATGTCGCTATGTTGCCCCAGGCAGATCTCCCACCATGGTCCCTAGTACCAGCAGCAACTCCATAAGGTTTCGCTTACAGGCACGTGCCACCGTGCCCGGCTCCCTTATGTACTTTTTACAGATCCCTGATTAGTTAATGTAAAGGGACCCAGAGAATAATGAAATTTCATTCTGTATAACCAGTAGTCACTGTTAGTTGAAAATCAATTAAAAATACACATGAAGCACTCTCAAATTATAACTAATTAATAATGATATATAATTGCGTAAAACCAAGTCAAAGTGTTCCAGAAAAGTATCTTTAGTGAAGAAAACTACCAATCACTCTAATTTTCAAAATGTACTAGACTTTAAGGCCCAGAATTATATATATGATCACACTGAAAAAAATAATTAAAGAAAAAGAAATCAAAGTCCTAAATATTTGTGTTCATAGTTCCTTATGCAGTAAACTCAACAGTCTATACAAGAACAGGTCCTGAGAATGGGAAACCGCGCCCACAAGTCACCCATTTCTCAAGACCTTTAACACTACAAAAACTTTTTAAGGATTTGCATTATTCATGCTGAAAGTAGATGTATGGAAGTATTAAAATAAAACCTGGCCTTTCCATAAATCTAAACAAGTTCTCTGGGGCTACAAAGATTGTATCTGGCACCCAAAGAGATGAAACCTCATGTCCACATACAAAACTGTAAAGTTCATTCTTACCAGGAGAACTAGTAAATAAAGGCTCTACTTCCATGATGACAAACAGCCCCAAGAAAGAGAACAGAAGACTCACAAGACATTATTCTTTAAGTCTTTTCTTCAGTGCTGCTTAAATGTAAACATTAGCATCATAATCAACTTTAGGACTTAGGAGAAATATTTTCCCAGATCAGTTTCTTCTTTATGATTTTGCTTATGAATCTACTTGCTATTAAAGCACACAAAATTGGCATCAGGAACAAGGAGCACAACATTTTAAAAACAAAATTTGAACCTAAACTGGGCTAATACCCAGACATATCCAGTCAAATGAGGCTCACAAATAAAACCCAAATATAAATGCACACATCCAGAGGTGTTATAAACACTAAAGTCATGAGTAAAAGAAGCGATGAGGAAGATTCATTCAAGTCAAAAGGAATCCAAAGACCAGATGCAGACCACAAAACAGAAGAAAAGGAGGACTGAGTTCACAGATGTCCTCCAGGCCACGGCTTACTAAATGACAAGAGAACCACAGGTTGAAAACATCCTGGAAACCCAAAAACTGCTTGACAGTAAGTATTTTTCATGTGCAGTGTCCCATGATTAAAAAGTACATTTTCACCTCTCTAGAGTTTTACATTATGTTTAATAACATAGTAAAGCTCTTACTATGCATTAGGTCCTTGAATAAAATTGCTTCCTTATACATTGATGAGGGGAAAAAAACACAAATGGCCAAATTTGAACAAAAGTTACTCAAGGACCTAGCTTTTGGTGTGAAATTTTGGGGTGTATTATTTTACTTAATGTCACAGTTCTTATCCAAGAACTTATCCAAGGTCAAGTAAGGGCTTATTATTTTTTTTTTCAGTACTTCTAATTAGTATAACTTATCTAAGTAAAAGTATGTGGTAGTTATAGTAGTTTATAAAAATATTTATTCACGTGTTTGAACCCCCAATAGATTGGATATATAGTTCAAACTTACTCTATTCGGTATACTCTTAACAAGAAGTGGTTTATGTAGAATCCTCAGAACACTTTCTTTCATTTGAATAGTATTATCAAAGACTGAAAACAGTAAGCAGAAAATTTTTTGAAAACAGAAAGGTAAAAAGGAAACCTAAAAATACTTGACTGACACATAACTTTTTAACCCATAGTTAAAGCTTTATGAAAAAAAAAAAGTTGTGTTTTTTTAGATAGACCAAAAGGATGGAATAATATTTTATATAAATATAAAAGCCAAACTTGAGTTAGAAGTCTAATTTTTGAAATCCACTCTAATGCTTGGGTCATATTAGCTTTGCAGTCGTAATGACAAGTAGGGCAAAAACCACGCACCACAGCAAGAATCTCCCACCACCTTCAGTGTCCAGCTTCTATACATGTATTCATTTTTCAGTGATTTTTATGCTGTACTGCTTTATACATGTATTAGAACAATTAGCATAAAATACCTTAAATGATAGGTGTATCTTCTGGGCTTCTTTACAGCTAATAAAACATTTTGCTTTTAGGATAAGGGTTATTTCATATTCATCTTTATAGCCTCAATGTTTAAGTCAACATCAGCACTTCATAGGCACTCGATGCTATCACTGAATTATAAGATTAAATTCATAATAGACTTTGCTATCTGGATGTTACCAACACTCTCACTAAATTATTTAATATAAAAAAAATTTTGAACATGGCCCAAGAAAATTAGTCAAAAGAAAGGTGTCAAAGCTATAAAACTTAGTTTACCAACCTACTTGAATGACAATAGTAAGGAAGTGGTTCATTGTTAGGGGAAAGAGGGATAAAACACAAGAGTTAAAGCCCAACATGTTTACATGTTTCATGAAACAGGGGAAAGAAAAGTCATTTTAAAAGAATGACAAACACCTTTCTGTATCTGAATTAGTCTCTGATTTTGCTGTATTTGCAGTTTAATTTCAGATGAATAGGGTTCTCAGTAAAAAAAAAAAAAGTAATGCTACTTTGTATTTCCCAAATTATTTGCTACTAGTATAAAGTGGGTAATTTACAAAATCTCTTCTTACCCACAGAAGGAACAAGTTTCTTGAGTAAATTAAATCAAAAGTACCCCTAAATCACTTGGAAACCTGACAACTTTTAACAAACCTTTTATCTAATTTGTTTTATCCTCAGGCATCCTTAAATGAAGTCCATGAATATGCCCTATTAATTTTTCCAATAGTACTTCACTTTTTTCAATACAAACATCAGAAAAATATTTTATAATAACATCCATGATATAATGCTAAAATCCTTCAGTGAAATATATTTATTGATTAAGTATTAAACACCAGAACAAAAACATTACAATATTCAGTAAGGAATTCAATAAGGAAAACAATTCATCAAAGAACAAATTTGATATTAAACCAATATCAATAATGTTTATTAAACATTAATAAAGAATAAAAAACTATTGTTATTAGATACATCTACACTATATATACAAACTAAAAGAAAGTTCATTTGTGAATGAACATATTGATGAAAACATATTGGCAGGTCCCAGTTCAAAGGCTTTCTCAGCTACCTCCCCCTCAAATGTTAGAAAAAAAGAAATTTCTCACACATTTGGTGAAAATGTAATGGTGCAACCATTAAATAGCATGTAGAGTCCTCAAAGAATTATAGAAATTCCACATGATACAGTTTTCCCACTTTAGGGTACTTTATCCAAATACTAGTTTGAAGAACTAACTGCATCTATCATGTTCACTGAAGCATTATATACAATAGTCAAGAGTTAGAAACATTAAGGATCCACCAGAAGATGACTTTATAAAGAATATTAAAAATATGTGGAATATATACACAATGGAATATTAATCATATATTAAAAACAAGATGCAATGTTGCTATTTGCAATATGGATGAACCTGAAAGGTATTATGCTTGGTGAAATAAATGGGAGAAAACACTGCATGATTTCACTTGCATATGGAAAAAGAAAAGTAAAATTAATGAACAAAAACAAACTCAGACTATAGGAAAAAAAATAGGTTAGCAGAAAAGAAAGTGTGGTAGTCAGTTTCAGTGTCAACTGTATTTTTAAGAATGGAAACTACATTTTGACAGCAAGCAAAATATAGTATATAAATAAATGTTGATTTATAAAACTAAATACCTGAAACATATAAAATGTTATAAATCAATGTTAATAGCTTTTTTTAAAAAAGGTAATAAGAAAAGCATTCCAACCACATGACTTCAAAATGAAGATTTCTTTGTGGTCAGGAAGAATGGGGGGAGTTCATGTTTGAAAACTGTCCCAAACCTTTCATTCCTAGTTTCTTGGAACATCCCATAGAGGAAATAAAAGCCCAGAATATTGCAGCACTTGCAGTCAGGCACTCTATGCCTGGCACAGTCCCTTGCTAACTGTGTGAGCTCAGACAAATACTTAACCTAAACCTTAGTTTCCTCATTAAAAGAGGAGTATCTCATCAGAAAGTTGTGAAAAATAAAGTTATAAAATAAAACATATGCTTCATAATGAGGCTCTTAGTCCAAATTATCTTTCTCCCTTTCTCTTACAGTAAATTACTATTTGGGAAACTTTCCTAAAACTATACTGTTACATTTCCCTTAAATGTAAGTGCAAATATGTAGTAATTGTATTGCCCTAAAGTAACAGAATGATTGGATAACGAGTTTACCTCAATTTATATCATAAAAGCAACAGGTGTTTTTACACAATCCTGCTAAAGGTTCCTCATAACCCCTTCCTGATGTACACTTACATGTAGGAATTGAGTAATCTCAAAATCGTATTATCAAACCTTTATAAGTAGTTATATGCATTCTATTAAAATAACTTTAAAAATGTAAACTCTTTAAAATCAATAATTTTTTAAAAATTTAACTTCATATTCCCATTTTCACATTTGCAGGCAATATCATAGATACACATTAATGACCTAATAGTCTCAAAGAGACAAAAATAGATTAAGTAGATAAGTAATATTAATGGAAAGAGGAGGGAAAGAAGTAGAGGGAAAAGAGAAAAGAAAGAAGGAGAAAAGAAAAAACTTGTAACTCCAATAACTCAAAAGATAATCAAACTTTGACAGCTGGATGCAGAGAATTATTTTCTCATTTTGTTCCATGCTCCACTACATTTCCTTTGTGTCAATGAGACTCTACACTTGAGGAGTTTTGATAGGTACACCAGAAACTGAAAAACAATTCAGCAATTTTTAACATTAAAAGAATCAGCATTGCTAATAAGACTCGGGAATGAGACAATCTGGCATTCCTATATAAAATGATGTAGTCATATGAATACATGAAAAAAACCTTTCTTTAGTTATTAGGTTTAGTCTATTGGTACAGGTTTAGTATGAATGCTAAAATAAGTCTAGCCATGCACTTGACCAGAGACAGCTCCTACTATATTCCTAGTGTCACACAGACTCTTCCTCACATCATACTTTTCATCTTCTACAAAGCTTTATAGAACATGAAAAGTATAAAGGTCAGACCTTAACTCAACATTTTGTAAATAATAATTGACAATAAAGGTACCCATAACTTCTGTTAGTAAAATCCAGAAACTTTCGCACCTGAAAGTTAAGTGAACTTTCAAAACCCACTTTCTATTTTTACTTTCTCATAGAAGAAACCAAATATACAAACAGCAATAAAGAGAAATACATTTTCTTTAAGCCTCTTATAGTTGTATATCACAATGAAACTAGCCTAAATCTTGTGTATCATCGCATAAGAAAAATTGAACCCAGTAAAATGTTGTATAGATTATTGTGGCTTTGTTTAATAAAACTAACAACTACTATACAACAATGATCAAAAAAAGCAATCAATGTCAAAATGTATATATAAGGTTCAATAAAGGGGGGAGTGACTGATGAAATTAAGCTAAGGGGATATGTGTGATATAAGATTCAACTAATGGTTGTACAAATGTGGGTATTTATCTATGTCTTATCTAGGAGCCTTTCACTTTGCTCAATTTAGGAGGTACAAATGACAATTTAGGAGGTACAAATGATATTAATAACTACCATTTTGCTAACCTAACTTTCTAATCTCTAATCCATACTTACATTTGAAGGCACAAGTTTTCAACAATTTGACTGAGTTGACTAACATTAAAAAATCATCAATAATTCTCCAGTTTGCAATGAACTCATAATGTTTGTCAAAATTAGCAAAAGGATTTTCAATGACTTAGGTAGGTAGGAATACCAGATAATTTCACTTTATAGACTAAAAAATTAAGCACAGCAGGTCCTTAACCCCTTACTTGAAGCCCTTAGGTCCAGGTATGTTTCCGATTTTTGCGGGTTTTAAAAAGGTCAGCATATTGCATATATCACATAACATTCCTAGCTAAAACTAAGACATAACATTCCTAGCTAAAACTAAGATACCAACTCATAAGCAAACCTATTTCTACAGCAAAATATATGACTATTTGAAGGAGGCTTTAAAACTTTTTAAAATCTGTGACAGCTTGGGTCAGATTTTGGTAACAATTGATGTTTGATAAAAACTTTTAGAGTAAAAATAAACTTTTTCAGGGGTTATTTGAGATAAAAGATGTATGAATGTATATACCAGTACACAACAAAGAACAGACATTTTCAAAATACATGACATGTCACTGAAGTCACTGAAAATGAAAAGGGGTGGCAAATAAAATTCAGCAAAATTGAAATATGCTCCAGGCAAATAAAACATTAAAAATCGGGAAATGCAAAGTTAAATCATTTTAACTTATTCAAATGAATTAAATGGATGTTGAGACTACTTAAAAGTAAATGTCTATATTAGAGGCAATGTGTATTTGATTAATACAGTACTTGTTTGAGAACTCTGACACCTGTAGTCTTTTTGCACTTCCTTTGCATTTGAACACTTGCTGCATTTTTACTAGCTTTTTATTTTCATTGTTTGAGAGTTCAGGGGTCTGGTGTGTTTGCCATTCATCTGTCCTTAGCATGTCCCTTTTTTTTTAAAGTTCGATTTTGTGCAGCATAATTTGTTACACACTCTGGATGTAATGCCTCTCAGTCTTCTTGACTTCATACAAAGGTAAGTTTTAACTGGTTATGATGAGTACCCAATGTAATTGGTTCCAAGTACCACAATTTATAAAGGATTTTATGTGTGTTTGGGTATAGCCAAAGTTTTCATTACTATAACATTCTCATTTGTACTCTGAATTACTTCCTTGACAGAGAGAGAAGTGGTTTTATCACTCTGTGAACCACCTAGAAAACACAGCACATAATTTATCTAAGTCTATAAACAGGGAAGTCATAATGTCTCGGGTGTAAACATCAGTCACATACATGTATCTTGGTAGAAGAAAATTTGAAAAATGATGCTTTAAGACATTCTAAGATGTATCAAAGTCACCAAAGAGAATGCCCAAAGCTGTCAAGTAACTACTTCGCAATATGAGAAAAGCTGGATTTTTGTCCTATGCTGTATCTTTTTAAGGTGGTAGGAAAATCAGCCCCTCAATCTAAAGGAGCATCATACTTAAGTGTGGTGTGCCTCCGCTATTCTCTTCCTTCTAGCTATCCTTAATATTTCCTTCAGCAATAAATGATGTGTCCAGCACCTCACATCTGGCTTAAAAAAAAAACACCAGGGTTTCATAACAGGGTTGAGAATGTCTTCAGAGAAAGCAGAAATTAAAAAGACACAGTTTTGAGAATTTTCAAGTTTAATGGGAGTTGGAGTAAGGTACAATATAACTGAAAACACACCACCTAAAAGTACTGAGTGTGAGTATGGGTCTTGTATGATTCTCATACTATTGAACAGTTAATACTGATGTGTCCTTTTGCCTATATAATAATGGTACTTTATTCCAAAGCAATATGCTCAAAGTCTTTCAACCAGTAAGAACAGAGGCAGCAGGAACAGAACCAGGTATGTGGGGCTACCAAGCCTCTGTTCTATGTGGTTAGGAAGAGCTGCAATGAGCACCCACCCTCTCAGTATAGATCTTCCTCCACTTATTGTGGGGTTACATTCAGACAAACCCACTATATATTAAAAATCAAGTCAAAAATGAATTTAATACACCCAGTTTATGAACTTAATACACCTGAGTAATCCGGTAACTCAGCCCAGCCCATCTCACACATGTTCAGAACACTTCATCACCCTACAATTGGGCAAAAGCATCTAACACAAAGCCTACCTTGTAATACGTATCAGTGTGTAATTTATTTAATACTGTACTAAAAGTAAAAAGCAAACAAAATGAATGCAAAAACACAGAGTATCCAAATAACTCTGGCAACACAGTTCACTGTAGAGCATCATTTGTTTAACCCTGTAATCACAATCCAGTGGCTGAGAACTATCACTGTCCAGCATCACCGGCCTGCATACCAAAAGTCCACAAAAGATCAAAATTCCAAGTAATATTGTTTTCACACCATCATAAAGACAAAAACAATGATTTCAGGGCCATCTGTCTGATAGCTATGCTGACAAAAATACAGCCACATATTCCTGAAGCTGTGAGACCTTAGCAGCCAACAAACTCATCTCCGCAGTCAATGTAAGACTCTCACTTAATATTCAGTCATCTGTATCTTACACCAGATTTTCTCAAAGTGTGTAAAGACTCTTCAACCTAGATCTGGATCACCTGCTATCAAAATGCAGATTCCTGCAGATTCCAAAAAATATGACTATCAGGATAGGGTCTGGGAACTTCCCATTTCTGGCAAGGAATCTCAGTTGTTATCTTTCAAATTCTGTCATAAAATCAATTTAGTGAATGATACTGAGTATTTTTTTAAAATAAGTGGTTTGGAACAGATTAGATTTATAAAGATTACATAAGAATAAAAAATAACAAAGGGCATTTCTCCTAGTACTGTTTCAGGAAACTTTTCTTTCAGTTTTTGCATGTAGATTGGGATATAAAAGGTATTTTTTACAATATATCTCACTCAAAAACATTTAATACAGTTGCTTCAAATAATTTTTATCTTATCTCTCCTTTGAAAAAAGTTAAATCAATTTTTAATGTAATTATTCCTATTACAAAAAAATTTACTAAGATTTCATAGAATCCTACTCATTCTTATGAATTTTTACTTTGTATTTTATACAACCTCCTTGCTATCTGAAGTTATTTCAACATCTAGATTCTTAAACTGACTCACATATTTTAACTAAGTAAGTTATTATTTTGGTAGGTGTGTCAACGCTTCAGACTTAATCTTTAAGTCTTCCATTCCACTAGTCTTTCATTCTCTCCATTTATATATACTTTCAGATAGAATTCTTTACTGACCTGCTCTCTTTGTACTTCCATTGTATGACTGGTACTCATTTCAACTCTCACTTTATTTTTGAATTTGAAACCCCTATTAATACATGATGATTTTCTGAGTGTATCTTTACAGTTTTAAAATGATGTCCCAGTATTTTAAGGAATTGTAATTACCCTCTATGGGATAATATGAACGCATATGAATGTTAAGTGTAGTTGTTCACAGAAAGTATTTTCCTGAAGTATGATTGAAAAAGTAGAAATCTCTGCAATTCGACACAGTATGTGATGACTGCCCTTGAGGTAGTACAAACCCATTGTGTGAATTACAGTCAGACAATCAAGCTTGGAGAAACTCCACTTAGTCTTTAGCCTTAGTCCTTACAACTTTCAGAAGAATGTTTCTCAAAGTATATATAGCCTG
>PVHY01005959.1:0-78327 GCA_004024945.1 Uropsilus gracilis
GGATGTACCTAGAAGAAATCATTCTAGCAGAAACGAGCCAGATGGAAAGGGACAGAAACCAAATGGTTTCACTAATATATGGTCAACCAAATGAAACTGCACAAGAGGAGAATGGGGACCAGCTGGAGCGGGTGGGAGGGGGAGGTGGTGGGTGACCCCCAGGGATTGAAATGATGTGAAATATAGATAAATAAATAAATAAAAAAAAAATTAAAAAAAAAAAAAAAAAAAAAAAGAAACCTGTATTTTAGAGTTAGGTTTGGCAATAATGTAAAAGGTGCAACTTCAAAGTATTTTAGGTTTTGTGAGCCAGTTATATCTGTTGCAATTGCTCAACTCAGTTGTTACAGTTAGAAAATTTATAGACAGTAAAAAAGAGTGTATAGTTGTGTTCTAATACAACTTTATATACCAAAAGGTGTGATGAACTAAGTTCAGGTGACTACATATAGAGGTTTTTTTTTTATTAATGTGCTTTCAAAATGTTTATCAGGGTATTAAACTAAAAAAATGCATTTTATTTCACTTGTATTTATTTTTCTTATACTTAAGGAAGCAGAAAATAAAATAGTATTCACTCAGTAGAACTTATTTTTCTCACATACTTCTGGCTGTTAAGTAAATTTGATAGTAACAAAAAAGTTTAATAACAAATTTTATATACTTTTTAGTACAGCAAATAAAAAATTTTGTTTTTTAAAAATATTATAGTTCCTCATGTAGCTATTGCTTCAACAGTAAGATTACTTAAAGAAAATGATAAATGTAGTTATATTTTCCTTAAGAGTTGAAATGATTCAAAATTCATTTTAAATTGTTTGATCTCAAAATATATGTTTATAAGTCAATGGCAATTTGGGAGTCCCCTAGACAAATTCCCCATTATAGGCTATTACGGGTAAAACTTTGCACAACTGTCTACCTTCATTGTATTTGTTCTAGAAACACATTTGATGTACATTCTGGTTCTGCTCTTTTGTGCAGCTGCTTTCAAATTCCTGAAGAAACTGTTTGTATGTTTTTGTGTATAAATGTATAATCAATTCTGCATAAAACAATTGTCCCATGTAAATTATAATAATCCCTTTTATTTTCTCTGCTCTAGATGTAAGATAGTGCCACCTGCTGGTGTACTTGAAATAAATTTCAGTATCAGGAGAAAAGGTAATCTAAATGGTGAATATTTTACAAAAGTGCATTGTGAGGAGCTAGAAATTAAATAATGTTGAATAGTATTCGAGGTACATAAAGTACATTTTGAAAGATTCTTTTTAAGTGTAGTAAAATGGCCCACCTAAGGCCTTCAGTGAGATTTTTCTGTCAAGGAAAAAAACAAACAAACCAACTTTATAATAAGGAGTTTACAACTTTAAGCACCAAAACAGTTTTTATTTAACTTTTTGGTTGAAAATTTTCTTAAGTTTCTTTGAATTTCTCAGCTTTCTCAAACAGAATATTTAGAAAACAATATATCTGATGCATACTCCCCAATAATAGACATGCCCCAGTGAAACAATTTATAGCATCCCTGTTCTAGTGAGGTTTGGAGGCTAGAAGAGCCTGTGTATCCAACAAACCACAGACCCTGCATGCCCTGCCTCTCTGACAGCAAGTGATTCTGCTTCCCTACCACAGATGAAGTGATCTCAGGTCAAAATAGGGCAGAAGCCTCCAGTCAACAAGCCAAAGGAAAAAAACAGCACTTTTAAAATGTGACCTATACCACCCACACTTTCAGATTTTTCCCGGGTAGCAGCTGCTAAAGTCACAATGCCATTTAAACACCAGAGTTTTATTAACATGGAAAATTAACCAGGAAAACAAAAAGTCCTTAATACCGCAAGTGGCCAGCACCTTTACCCCAATTACCCTTTAGGCCCAAAGGTCCCAAAGACACATGTGCAAGATGGTGCCCCTTTGCCCCTCCAAACCTGAGGCAGGCACCCTGCAAAATCCAGTCTTTCTTTTCCATCCTCTTGACTTCTCTCTTCAGCATACCGAGCTGTGCAGCTTCTCCAAGATGCTTCAAACTTTTCCAACAAATACTGGTGCAAAAATCAGCCTTCCAAACCCCTGACTTTTCCAGGTACCAGCTTTCCAGCAAGCATCCCATGCTACCTTGCTGCAGTTCCATGCACTTTCTTTACCAGGCCCACCTTTGGCAGCATCTGGTCAAATTCACCAGGCCTGCTCTCAGAAGCCTTGGTCACCCTCGGCCTGTCATTCTGATATCTGACGCCACACGGGCTCCCTGTCTGTCGGCCACTCTTGCACATGACTCCTTGCCACCATCAACCCACTCTTCTGGTGGAGGGAGAGGTCTTCTGTCCAGCCTGGTCACTCAAGGTTCCTTGTTACCGACCCACTATTATCCTGTCTCTCTACCGCTCTTCTGTTCCCCTTTTTAAGCGTACTTTCACGCTTCTTGTTTCTTCTTGCAGGTCTTTCTCTCAGACCCTGCACACTAGGGCAGTATGGCACCCAATACAATTTTCATCTGTGTCTCTACCAGAGTCCCCAGCTGCTGATCCAGCTGAGTCACCCTGTATCAGAAGGACGAGATCCTCTACCTGAGGCTACAGATTGGGATAGACTATGGTTTATGCCATTTCATCATTAATGATCACAAAAGGCATATTTGTATACTGTATTAAGGATACTCTTCTAAACAATTTCTCTTTGATTACCAGAGAAAGAACTCCTGGTTAAATCAGCCACTACTGAATCCAACACGACCAGTTTGCAAACAAGAGTCTTGCAGAGAACTCCTGACAGAACCTAGGCCATGAGAAAAGATGCATACAAGAGCTTAAGGAGGTTCAATCCGTAACTGCAACTCTGTCCAAAGATTCCTGAGTCTCAAGCAAGGTAGGAATGTCACATCAAAGTCTCAAAGGGGCCATGTTAGTAACTGCAGGGATGGAGGAACTTAAAAAATGAAAAGGAGAGCTTGTGATCACCAAGAATATCTTAAGTTATAAATTTCTCATATTTTTATGAGATGGTACTATTGAATTAAAAAAGGAACAGGACTTATAAAAATTAACAAATAGGGTATTTCTAGTACAGCTGAATTTCTGAACAAGGATCCACATATGCTTTGAAATTATTCCGGAGTCTGAAAGGAAAAAATTATGTTCTGTCACAATATTCACTTTAGAGTTGGCAGGTAGAGTTTCTTATAAACTTTGTATTTAAACATTTAAAGGATTGAGATCTAACTCCTTGCCCATGTGCTTTTCCCCAAGGTTTACCTCTGGTTGGAATTGGGGGTAGGTTAGCCTCTGGAATTGCTCATTGAGGTAATGCTCTGACAGGTGATTACTGTTTTTAGGAGAACTTGCCTTGCCTCATAGATGCTCTGTTCCCAGTGTCAGATGTGTTGTTGAATCTCCTGTAGGAAGCTGGAAAGCACCTCATAGGCACCTTCAAAAGACACAAGATGGAGTTGGAGCTTTGTGGTAGGAGTGGAGAGGTAGGAGAGGAAACAGGAAAATGGGCAAAGAGATTTATAGGTTTTTAGCTAGAACTGTCTCTGGAAGGTTTATTTCCCCTGGACGCCCCTACTCACACCAACTACTCCACCCTTTAAAAACTGTCTGGGTTTCAACTTCCAAGTTTTCATCTTCCTTTTCCTCTCTTCCAGAGTAGTCAGGTTTTATGATTGAATAGCTTGATTTTTCCTGACCAATGTGTTTATTTTCTTTTTAATTGAACTTCAATATTGCTTTTGGAGTTACACCTCTTCAACACACATATAATGTACATTAAGTATGTGTCCACTAAACCCTCAATGGCTGGACAACTACTAAAATAAACATACACTTTACCGTATCAGTGAGCCAGGTCTCACATGAATCACCAATGTATTCATCCTGCCTGTTTCTGCTGTCTGGAGATTACTCCTTCCTTTCTCTTTTTTTAATGAGTTATGTTATATATGCTTAAACATTATTTTATGCAGCATTTCTATTTCTGCTAGAAAGTTTTCTTGGTTACGTATGTGCCATTTTCCCAGAACTGAATGTATTACAAATATATATTTATGATGATTTTGATGTCTATCCTTTTGTGTGTGTGTGTATATATATACATATATATATATATATATTTGTGTATACACACATAAATAACAGCTAAATCTGCATGTCTTTACTAAAAGGAAACACTTTTTCTTTAAAAACCAATTTCCATCATGAACTTGTAAGTTCTACTTATAATGTTACATATTTTATAGTAGACATTTTCCCACAAGAATTGATTTGATATATACTAAGAGCAAAGTTCTTTGACCATGTTTTTCAAAGGAAATTCAAGGGTTTATTAAATGACACTTTCTTTTCCTATTGATTCCTGTTCTAAACCACCATACTAATTGGTGTTGGATCCTTCCTATTAAATCTTAAAGGTACTTTCACCAAAAATAAAATGCTAACATAGATACTTGTATGAATCAAATTTGAAATTCTTAGTAGAATTAGATAATTTGAAGTTTTTAGTAGAATTACTGTCAGTAAGACATATTTAACACATTTTTAAGAAAACATTTTCATTTAGTGTTTTTTGGATATAATCTTGCCTTCCCTGTCTTATGTTTCAATATATTATAAATGACCTTTTACAGGTGCTGGGCATTGATTTGAATATGCTGATTAAATCACTTGGCTTGCAAGATGTTTCATAGAAAAATGAAACCTTAAACTACCAACTGTGTTTGAACAGATGATGTTTTTCTGCCGAATGCACCAATATTCATTAAACAGAAATATGTCTCCAAAGTTCAGGTATGAATAAAAATGAAGTAGATTTTCTGGGTGTTTACATGTTAATCTCCATTAGGTCATCATTTCTCAATACCATTATGGCTTGTACTGTGTTCTTCAGTATAAAAGAAGCAATTAAAATATTACAAAGCCCCATGAACTCTGAAGAACTTTTGTTCTCATTATTAATCATTTTTAAGCTGGAGTTCTGTAGCTAGCTTTACAAAATTGTGCAACTGACAAGTTCTAGGAATTAATTCTACTCTTATTTTCATCTTTCTCGTCTCCCTAAATGTTCTTTTCAAATTATGTATATCAAGTTCAAGTAGAGGAAATACTAAGAGAGTAACTTAGGAAGACAAGTCTTTTATGATATTTCTTATCATGAACTCTATCATAACGAGCTAAATCAAATGAGATGATGTATTTTTCTTTTGTATCTGCCACATGTGAACAATGACCAGCATACTCTGCTACATATGCCCCATGTGCTTATTCTATCTTCACTTCCTCCCTACTTACACACTGGATTCTCAGTGAGTCTTTTAAATACATGTTATATGATTAATCCCCCCTGATCCTTCTACCTTCCTTCCCCCAACTCTCTATTCTGTTCTATCTCCTTCTCTTCTCTCACTCATACTATTTAATCTCATAGAAAACATAGAGTCAAACTAAGACAAGTAATAAACATATTTCTGTTACTGCATAGCAATGATTCCACATGTGTGTTTAATAAAGGAAAATATTCTGAAAAAAATCATTTTTAAAATAATTTATAGGTATTATCATTATTCGTATTTTAGTCATTCATCATTTATGACTCCTGAATCACACATCTAATTTTTCATTAAAAATACAATTGTCATATTTAGTTTACTATGTAATTTTTTAAGTGATCTTATAATCAGGTAATTCTGGTCAGATTTCATTAATGACTGTATTAAAACTCACTTTTTGATTTTCATTTATACACAGTATTGTAAGTCTATCAATGGGATTGGTTTTATTTTTTCAGTTTTATTGTCATAAACATTTCCATAAAATTTCATTTTTCTACTCAGATTATTATCCTTTAAATTTCAAAATTTAGTCTAAGATAATTTTAAAAATTATTTCCAAAACCTTTGTTTATACCCTACAAATTCTTTGAGATCAGTTGGAAGATTGCCTTGTCCTCAGAGATAGTGTTTTCTTTCATGGGCAACAGTGATTTTTTTTTTTTTTTTTTTTTGTAGAATCAATCTGGTGCAAAACACATGTCACAGTGAAAGAAATTCTTACTTTATTTACCTTTATTAAACCCTTTACTTTTCAAATTAAACTTGTAGACAGGTACAAGTGTAATATGATTACACTTGCTTTTATTCAGAGACCAGGAATCTAGACTTCTAATGCATTATGCATATATATGTATCTACACATATATATACAACACATGTATGGTTAATTGTTATGACCCAGGGCTGGAGGAAGTATTCTCCTATAAATTGTGTTAATCTGTTCTCTTCATTCCCCTTACTGAGATATATTCTACTTGCTTACTAAAGACAATTAACAAAAAACTAAATTTGAGCTTATTTTCACAGATGTAGTCAGTTACTACTACTAATTCTCGATGAAAATATGTGTGGTGAGATTAAGATTTTAAATGTAAGTACATATGGACTTTTCTGTGATAACAGTACTACCAGAAAGATGAAAGAAATACTTTCAACTAAAGAAATGTAAATAAGATACTTGTATTTAAGCGTACAGCAATGCAGGACCAGTCGGGCGGCAAGAGACCAAAAGGCCTCAACACAGGCTACTTTAAGAAAAATGGCCCTGCCCACCCAACAATTACCCAGATGGTTCAGCTCAGTTAAATTGAGTAACTTTATCAGTGCTGCACAACTCAGAAAACCATTTTAGAGATCAGGAAAAGCCCTATTATATGGCTTTTCTGCTCAGCCTCAGCTGTCCTCTGACAATTGCTTTCTCTGGTAGGGATTTAAGATGTATAGGACATCCTCCTCATGGAATAGTTTCCAGTCTCCCACCTCAAGTAGGCAAGGGAGTAGTTATGCACAGAGAGCATTGCTTCCGTTTTGAATGAGCAGATGCAGAAGATACAAACACTACCTAGCTTTGATTCTGAACTATCTCTAGAAGAGCTGGATGATTTGCCTCCGTTGTCTCCATTGCAGCCCATTTCCAATGAAGAGGCCATTCAAATCATTGCAGACCCTCCATTGCCCCTAAGATCATTTATACTTCGAGACTATGAAGTCTCATTCTGAGACTCTTCAGAAGTTAGTGCATCTAGGGGTTGATTTGTCCAAGATAGAAAAACACCCAGATGCAGCCAACCACCTGCTGAGACTGGATTTTGAGAAAGACATTAAGCAAATACTCCTGTTTCTTAAAGATTTGGGAATAGAGGATAGCCAACTGGGAACATTCCTCACCAAAAACTATACTATTTTCTCTGAAGACCTCGAAAATCTTAAAACCAGAGTGATTTATCTACAATCAAAAAATTTCAGTAAGGCTGATATCACACAGATGATCAAAAATGCACCATGTCTGCTGAATTTTTCAATGGAAAGACTAAATAACAGATTGGGATTTTTTCAGAAAGAACTTGAACTTAGTGTGAAGAAGACTAGAGATCTGGTAGTTTGTCTTCCAAGGCTACTAACTGGAGGTCTGGAATGTGTGAAAGAAAATATGAAGGTTTATCAACTTGAACTAGGTTTAAACATAATGAAATCCAACATATGATCACTAGAATCCCAAAGATATTGACTGCAAATAAAAGGAAACTTACTGAGACTTTTGATTACGTGCACTCCCCACCACATCATTGTCTGGTTCCCTCAGGTATTTAATACACAGTTATTTAAAGTCAAAGAAAAATATTTGTTTCTTAACTATTTAGGAAGAGCACAGTATGATCCAGCAAAACCTAACTACATATCTTTGGACAAATTAGTGTCTGTGCTTGATGAAATATTTGGGAAGAGATTGCCAAACCCTCACTATGGGACTTTGATAAAATTTTAAAAACTCTTTAGTTTTTGAGGAATGTTAACAATAGCGTAAAGTGAATGTACATATGAATAAATAAATGTTCAAAAAAAGATATTTGTATTTAAGAATTTGCTTATCTAGCAATTTGGGGGAAATATAGGACAGAGATTAGCATAACATTATTTATGTATCATTGAAATTGCATTCATTTAAATAAGAGATGATGAAATAATATAATACATTACCACAAATGACTCATAGTAGATGTTCAATAAACAATAAGTGATTCTGAATTTGAATAAGATATGTCTTATTCTTTAAAAAAATGAGCGTTCTCTTCTAGTGGTTGGATATCAAATAGTACTGTGTTTGGATGTAACCAAAAAAAGCCCTCAATACTATTCTTAACAAATGTCCTCATTTCACTGAGATGTTTTACTACACTGAGTTATGATGTGATTTAGTTCTACTACATACATCAATCATTTTTTTTTTTTTTTTTTTCCCTTCTTCTGAGTCATTGCTTCAGAAAGATTTAGCTGCATATGATTCGGAACAGTATAAACTTATGAAAGTAGGTTTAAGGTTTTCTGTTCTTCAAATGATCATGCATAAATTTAGAAACACTTCAACTGTTCATGAAATTCCTAAGAAGGAAACATGAAGGCAGTATTACTATACTTTTAATTGTGGTAGAAAAGAAAACAAGGAAAAGAAGAGACCAGTGGAATAGATTACATTTAAGAATAGTTAGTCGTAAGAAAGAACAAAGCATGAATCTTTTGAAAAGCTTTTCATTTAATACTTCATTGTGATGTGTACTAAGTCCTGCTTACCTTAATTTCTATGATTTTTAAAACAAAATATTATGAATTACACAGATATGTTTGCATTTTTTATTTGACACTGTGGGCCCCCTCAAAACCAACATAACACACTGAGGCAATCCTAAATAATCAGACACAGCCTTTGATCTTTATCAGAGGAAATGAAACACCTTTCTTTCCCCCACTTTGCACCCCTGGTTTACTTTGTCTCCCTTCTACAACCCCTACATTAGATTATCTTGTGTCGTGGTGAGCTAAGCCACAGCCAGATGATTATAATTAAATAATCTCATTGCAGTAACTAAGGAAAGCATTCTGTTTCTTTCATCTTCAGAGATGCTAAATGAAAAAAGAAGTCAAACTTGCTGGGCACAATATCAATTAATTTGCTGTGTTCTGTATTCATTTCTTCTTATACCATATGATATCCTTGTGTCACCCAGTAAGACTACTAAGAACCTAATCATGTTTTGGTGTTTTTTATTAGCATCATGCTAATAAAATAGGAGTATAAGGAGTAGAAATATAACTTCTAAATTTAGGCTCATATAGCAAATAACTCTTGTGAGAGATTTATACACTCCTTAATGTCCCTGTATACATCATCTGCTGTCTAATGAAACTTGTAACAAAAAGATTTTCCAGTCTAAATTAATTCAGGTGTAGCAGACCATTGTTTACACTGGATTTTACTTAAGTGAGACAGATCATACATCTACTCATGAACTGTAGTACATCAGGGATATGGCCCTTATACATAATTAAGCATCTTTCCTAAGTGAATGCCTCACCTTGACATTTATTTTCCATAAGTAACAAGTTTACCCTTTAGATAGTATTAAGAGAAATTCATCTTCTGCAAGGTTGCAAGTCATTGACATTATCTGTTCCTTGGCCAATAAAGAACCTTGATTTCTCAATATGAAATAATTTAAGCAAGTTTGAATTGAATTATGCATACATTAATTGCTGCTTTTACAATCACTAAAGAGTCAAACATGGAATGCATAACTGAAAAATGATTTAAATAATGTGTGCTTCCAATGTGATGGAGTTCCTTTCAAGCCATATGGCTGTATAATCTTTTCTTTAAAAAACTGTTTTGAGTAAAATTTATCATCTTTTCAAAAGTTATGTGTTATGGGAATATGTTTTACTGCCACTTAGACTAACCGAATAAATTAATCTATATTCATATTCTTGTCCTGGTGGGAATCCCTAATCTTAATTATATATGCATATTTGTAATATAGCCCCATTCTTATATATCTGTATCATATATATGCATACATATATATGATCCTATAGAGAGAGGGAGAGAAAGAGAGAGATAGTCCTCAATTCTAATCAGTACAAGAAGGATTGTTAACATCAGTAGAATACATTACTGAATAAAGTTAAGTTATTCAGCAGTGCCAGTTTCTTGCCCCACAAATAAATAATGTGTATATTACTCATGTAATATGCCTTAATACTACAGCATATTTTACTCTTGGAAAGATGAGAGTACATCTTTTAAATAATTAGTTTTTTTCCCATGTTACTTCCTGAAGTCATATTACAAACAAAATTCTCTGTATAGTAATGATTTTAAAAGGCTTAGATTCCTGAACTATGTGTGTGACTTACTGTTAAGAATTTTGGTAAATCTTTTGCTTGTCTCTGTTTTAGTTTTGCAGTCTGTAAATTGGTGGTTTCCTCACCAGATTAATGTGAGGCTCAAATGAAATCATTTCAATAAAGCACATTGACTTAACAAACATTATTATAATAATTTGCATACTAAACATTTCTAACATTTAGTGCTTTATTACATGCCAGGTCTTGTTCTAAATGGAATAAGCATTAGTATAACCTCCATTTTATCTGAAAGATAAAACATGACATAAAATGCAATAGGTAGGTAGTTGCTATCTATGGCATAGCTATTAAAATGTCAAACTTGGATTCTAGTCCAAATAATTTGGCTCCAAAATAAAATGTATCTATATGCTGTCCATTATACTATACTTCTCAATTCTTGCAAAAATTTAGAAAAAATGAACATGAAAAATAAAAAACTTTCAATTTTATTATCAGTAGATCTAGAGATTTGAATATTTTTCTTTTTTTAAAAATTGATTGCACACACATATATCTAGATATATATTGTTGTCTACCCTGAGGTTTATGTATTTTACTCAAAATGTTATAATTCTGTTAAAACTCAACATATATTTTGAGAAAATAATCTTGCTTAATTAAAAAGAAATGAATCAGGTTAACAACGATGTCTACTCATTATTCTGCTATACTCTCTTTTATTATCATAACCTGAAATGGATTTTTTTTAACCTGATTACTTTTAAATTGTGTTATAATTTTTATCAATCAGTATTTAGACAATTGCAAATAAACTCTAGGAACATAATGAATATGGAAACTTAAAACTTAAAAGGTAGAGAGAAATTTTTACCTTTACAGAATGACAAAAAGCAGTAATAAAAACAAAATCTCTGAATAAAGAGAATTTTAAAACTTAAAAACTTTTAAAGAAATGCAAAAACTTGTTTAACCAATACAACTTGTTTAAAAATACCCAATAGAAATTTGAAAGATAATCAAAACATTAGGAAGATTTTAATCATAAAATGGTACAAAGAACAAAAACAGTATTCTTAATGTGTTTTAAACACACATGCAAATATACTATAGCTGAAAAATATTAAATAAAAGGGCAAAACATAGTATCTGTTAATTGTCAAAAACTAAATATAAATAGCTAATATAAACATTAAGAGGTAACATTGGAAACAAAGTGAAAGTTCATTAGTAAAATATCACTGTTTCAGAATAATATAGACCTTATTACTCATGTTGAGAATACAAGGAAAGCTTCCATTTTACTCTACAGGTGTTACTGTGAAAATGTAGAACTGCATCAGTCATCAGTCACACTTGAAGAATGTCTTCCCAGATAACAATCTACCCTCTTTGAGGCCCGGCATGGTGGTGCATGCTTGTAAGCTTCAGCCTATAAAGCGGCTGGGCCTAGGGCTTGCGGTTTGAGTCCCATTCAGAGCAACACAGCGAGACCTAGTCCCAAAAAGTAGCTGGGCATGGTGGTACATGCCTGTAATTCCAGCTACCTGGGATGCTGAGGCTGGGGATTGCTTGAGTCTGTGATATCCCAGGCAACATGAGCCTGCAGTTTCACAGGCAAAAATAGTGAGACTATTTCAGTCCCTGGGGTCACCCACCGCCTCCCCTTCCCACCCGCTCCAGCTGGTCCCGATTCTCCCCTTGTGCAGTTTCATTTGGTTGACCATATATTAGTGAAACCATTTGGTTTCTGTCCCTTTCTATCTGACTCGTTTCTGCTAGAATGATTTCTTCTAGGTACATCCAGGTTTCCATAAATTCATCAAACTTGTCATTTTTAATTGATGAGTAATATTCCATTGTGTATATGTACCACATTGTATATACATTGTGTATATGTATATGTACACATCTATCTAATAATGCATTGTTGCCCAAAATATGCAGTGAACTCTCTAAACTAAACAGTAAGAAAACCAGCAACCTAGTTAACAGGTGCCAAACTTTGTAAACAGACACCTGATAAAGGAGATAGAGATTGTCAAATATCTATAGGAAACCAAAATACTGAAGGACAGAAGCTGGCAAGAATGTGGAGCAATGAAAAGCCCACCTCATTGATGATGGGAATTACAAAATGGTTCATTCATTTTGAAATATATTTTGGCTTTTTTTTTAAACAAAACTAACCATAGTCTTAGTCTTACCATATACATGAACAATCATAGTCCTTAGTAATTACCCAAAGATATTTATCCACACAAAATGCTGCACACAGATATTATATCAGCTTTCTTCATAAGTGTCAAAATTGGAAGCACAAGATGTTCAGTAAGTGAATGTTCAAAATAATGGACATCAAAATGATGGGATATTATTCAGCTTATAAGGTGAGTTATCAAGTCATGGGAAGACATGAAGCAACCTTAAATGTATATATGTATTTTTTAACCAATATCTGCTTTATTATTATTATTTTTTTAACATCATTTCAGTCCCTAGGGGTCACCCATCACCATCACCTCCCCTCCCCGCCCACTCCAGCTGGTCCCCTCTCTCCCCTTGTGTAGTTTCATTTTGTTGACCATATATTAGTGAAACCAAACCTTAAGTGTATATTATAAACTGAAAGAAACCAATCTGGAAGGTTATGTACTGTAACATTGTAGCTATAGGACAAGATTACAGTTACAGAACATTCAGAACATTACAGAACATTCATGGCAACAGTAAAAAGATAAATGGCTCCAAGGATTAGAAGGGACTTTATTAATTTTTTATTTTATTTTATTTTTTGAAACTAGGTCTCACCATGTTGCCTGAGGTAGCCCTGACCCTGGGAACTCAAGCAATCCCCAGGTTCAACCTCCCAGGTAGCAGGGACTACAGGCGCCTGCCACCATGCCTGGCTGCTTTTTTCAGACTAGATCTTGCTATGTTGTCCTGGAAACCGCAGGCTCATGTTGCCCCAGATACTATGGACTCAAGCAATCCCCAGCCTCAGCCTCCCAGGTAGCTAGGATTACAAGCATGCGCCACCACACCCAGATATTTTTTGAGACTAGGTCTCACTGTGTTGCCCTGGCAGATCTCAAACTCCCAGGTGGTTCTCGAACCAAGGACTCAAGCATTTCCTAGCCTCAGCCTTGCACTAGGTAGGTTGTGATTAAAGGCACGCGCCACCATGCCCGACAAACGGGACTTTAGAAAGAATAGTCGGAGCACAATGGATTTTTAGAGCTGTGAAACTATTCTTCATGGTATGGAAATTGTGCATATAAGTCATGGTGCTTATAACTCATGGTACATATAACATAGAATGCATAATAGAAAATTTAATACAAACAGTGGACTTTAGGTGATAATAACATACTAATATATCTTCATTAGTTTTAACAAATGTACCTCTGTGTGCCAGACATTGGAGGCTGTGGTCTTTCTCTGCATTGTCTGCCTGATTTCATTGTGAACTTAAAACTGCTCCCAAAATATCATTTTTTTCAAATTAAAGCCATACAGGAATGTTTTCAAAAACAAAATTCTTAAGACAAGTCCAATAATCTCACTTGTAAGAATCTATCCTAAGGACATTCAAAACAATCTTGATAATATTACAAAAGTCCATTTTATAAAAAAATAAAATTTGGACAAAAATCTAATACTTTTTTCTATAAAAATGAAAAACATAAAGCAATACAAACACCTAATTATAAAGAGTAATTGATCTATATAATTCTGTTTTATGCAAAGATAAAGTTTATAAAAAGCTGATGTAAAAAATATTAAATTAATTCATGCTAATACTAAATGCAAAGATCATTGTGGAGAGCTGTATGTCCTGTTCTGGCTTGCATCTCATTGTACAAATACTTGAAAATAAAAAATATACCATTAACAAAATTATGCCTAATAATGAAATTTTAGAATTTTTAGATAAGATTGCAAACTACTAATAATGTTCTATTATTGTTGTCCACACATTCTTTATGTACTCCTACATCATCTGTCGGTTGATATGCTTGGTCAAACCACAATGACTCTAAATAACAATAGTAACATTATGAGGCATATTTTTTTCCAAGTGTTAGTCTCTCTAAATATCATTTAGCTTAATTTTAAAATACCCAATAAAGTTATCTTTATTTATTTTAGCAAGTTTGCTTTTTTTTTAAAAACGAACACATCAAAAAATAATTTTTTGTGACTGAGTAAAGTCTGGAAATTACAAGAGTTCTGACAGTGAAATAAATACATTTGAATACCAGAAAACTTATCTCAGAAAAGGCTAATAGAACATCAAAGATACTGAACTCAGATTGGAGAAGTGTATGATATTTAGAATTTTTTCAGGCCACAGCTAATGATAGGGGCAACCATATAACATCTTTTTCTACAAAGTATCAAACATTTGTTGCTTACAAGCTTTAAAATTTTTGAAAATGTAGTCGCACCAATATTAACATCAAACTAACACAAAGCAAAAAAATTCCAAGTTATCTTAAAATGTTCTCATGAAACAATGATATAAACCAATATTAACTCAATTAAAATATTTTAAAAGAATTTCAAAAAATTTAATGGAGATTTGCCTATTCTTATGTCAATAATATATATGCCATTTTGGATACTTCTGTTTCCTTTATTACTCTGCATATATATGCAGATATTAGTATTCATTTAGAATACTAAATATACTAGAAGTCACCATCACTATAAAATCTTGATTCTGATATACTTATCATTATATTAACTATTTATAGGACATTTTTATCATTCTCACTTGATGTCAATATAGCCATATGGAAAGTTTGTAACAAGCTTATCATGGTTATTGCAAGCTCTGCAAATGGCTATGATCAGAAGCTCTGGCACCAAGTTGAATGAGTATGGGGTGGTTCATAACAAAACTGGGAAGCATGTAGGAAGTGCCAACATCTACTCAGGACTTAGGAAATGCTCATTTTTGATAGATGATTTGAAATCAAGGAAAAAAATACAATTATTCATATTCTTTTCTACAGAGCTATAATTTTACTCAATATTTGTCTATTTTCCATTTTATAGAGTAACAAATTGGTTTACAAAGTTTTTCAAACTTGCGTTCTTGAGTGCTAGCTAGAAGTAAAAAATGTTTATGTTCTCATATTTAATTTTCATTTTAATATTCATAGTTTCCTAAAATGTATATAGCTAACCCTGTTTTATGTTATTGTGCAAATTTAAAACGGTTATATAAAAAGAAAAAATTCACATATATAAATGTTTCTTCGTGTTAGTGGCAGAAAGACGTCTAGTACTTTCCAATTCATTGCAGCATTATTTCATTGAGGACGCTTTTTGAAGTTCCTGATTGCTTTCTAAAAAGTCTGAATTGCTCAAGTTGTTGAATAGAGTTTCAGATTTCTTCCTTTCCCTCAATCTATACATGAGAATCAACTTCCCTCTCGGACATGGATTACGTTTGGGTGAGAAGGAAGACAGTCAGATTGATAAAGCAATACCCCTGAGAAAGATGATTAACATGCATAAAGGGATTTCCTGGGGTATAAATGTCAGCAGGCACCCTCCTGGTGCTGCAGAGTTCTCCTGATGTATATATGCAGGTAGCGAGGTCTGAAAGGGCCCTTTGAGACAGTAATAGAATAAAACTCAGATTTGAGGAGCAGCAGTTCTTATTTTCCTACTTTCTTGTGGGAATGACTTGCCAACCTTTTACTTCTGCTGATACTTTTATACCTCTGAATTCTGAGTCTCCTGCGACTCTGCCTCTGATAATGCACCCCAGCGCTGCCGAGTGCCTCCCGGTCTCCAACCATGCCACCAATGTGATGTCTACAGGTACTGACCTCCGTAGAGTCTACAGGTGCTTGGCCTGAAGATTTCAGAATAGATATCTTGAATCTAGTTAGGTTAGAATTTTTGTTTCTTTTATTTTCTACTATAGTTAGATATTTTAGATTAAATATCAAGGATATTTAAAAGACCAAAATACATTAACATTAGGTAGGTGTAGAACTTAACTGATGGTTTATTTATGAAGTAAATCTGTTTTTTGATAAGTAAACAGTGAGTTTGACTATTTTTAACCCCCAAAACCCGTTTAATGGAGAGTTTATGGATGAAGAGTAAGGATAAATATATAATCTAAAATAATTTATAGTGTTCAAAAAAAAAGTGTGTTACTTCTTTTACTTATTGATTGGTTTGGTTTTTAGATTATGCTTGAACCATGTCATATATCTCATAGTAAACACAACTAAATGATTCCCAATGCCAAGAACAGTGATTTCAAGTACTAAAGTAATTAGATAAATTTTAGTAAGTTTTCCTAATTCAAGATTCAGAAATAAAAGCTAGAAGCAATATAACATTTAGAGTTCATTAACTGAATTAAATGCTCTGAAAACTAAGCTTGAAGAGACTTTTAGCCAAGTTTTATATTTGCTTATAAAATGTTCAATGAAAATTAAACTTGAAAAATTTATATATTGTCTCCAACACAATCTGCATGCTCTGTTAATGCATCCATTCTTTATGCAGTAACAAAATGTGTTAAGGCTGATTTATAAATGGATGGGCTTCAGTTGGAAAAATTTTTTAATCAAAAACCAATGTCCTACTTAATTTTCAATTGTTTGAAAATCAACCTAAAATTGAACTAAAGTTTATATAGGTACAAATCAAAACTCAACTTGACACAGCTATGTTTTGATTTAAAAGATTTAAATTTTTAATCATAATGAAGCCATTCTGAAACATTTATGTAAGTTTGGCAATAATTTTCAACTGAATTTATGTGATTCTTAAAGGCACATACATGGAGGCTGAATATCTGGACAAAAGCAAAATCAGTAATATAAATTTTTTTTATACGTTGCAATTCTCATAACTAAAAAAGTAATTATGAAAATACCATCAGATATATTTTTTGAGAAACTTAGTAAGCTATTTTTATCAAAATATGCAACAAATAAACTTAAACATTTACTGCATGGTAGTATATTATAAATAAAATATATTTCTATATAGTGGAGATGAGGAAAACTAATTCATTGTTTAAGCTGCTATGTGTGAGTAGTATTTGACCAGAATAAAAATATAATTTAATGATATACATAGCAAAATCAGGTAATGATTTAGCAAATTTACTCAAAATATGATTTGTTTATTTAAAAGATAAAACAAAAAAAAGTAAATAACATCTACTAAATTACCCATACTTAATCCAACTCCCCAAATCAAAGAAACATTAGAGGTAAAAAATTCATAATCATAACTTTTTAAATAATTTTTTTATCAAACTACAATATATACATTCAATGTCTAAGTAAGGAATTAGAAATACTAATTATAATGAAAAAAACACTTGTGTACTAAGTGTCTCATGTTTTTTTTTAGTATGGGACTGAATAGTAAGATTTTCTGTATACTCATAATGTAAAATGACCAGTTCTATGTGTCAGTGTAAAATAAAGAAATTATATAGATATTTCAAAATATGGAAGACTGTAGATAAATGTTTTACTTTCCAGAGAGACCTTATGTCTCAGTGATTAGATTAGATTATTCTAAATGAATCCTAAATCTTAACTTTCTCTTATATTTATTCTAAAATATATAATTATATCATATTTGTAGACTTCACTACTAACTTCAGGAGAATTACAAAACAAAATTCTTATGGGAACATTGGTTAGTAATGTTCTTATGGGAACATTGGTTAGTAAATGTTGATAGTTAATGTTCTAGTCAATTTTGTGATTCATAATTATAACTTGGTAAATGTTTAGTAATTCAGATTTATTCTCAAACTGTCCATTGAGGCATACTGATGAATAAGGATGTGGTGCTATATACTAGGCTCAGACTTTATACACATATCACTCAGCTATCAACTTGTTTTTGACCAGTTTTATCATTAGAATTGTGGAATGAATTGGTACATTCAGATAACCAGTACCCTGGTTTCAACCATGGTCATGGTTTCAACTTTAACATACATAACCATATATTATCATGGATTTTATAAAAATCATTTAATTTGGTGTGGTTAAATCATTGTATTCCACAGGAGACTTGTTGCTCTTTGATGGAAGATATTTATTAAAATAATCAAGAATATGCTCTTCATGATTTGATTTCTATATTCATCCTCCCACAAAAAGACCCTTTATGATGTCATACTAAGCAATAATTTTTAGAGACTCTTCCTCTACTCATTTTTTGCAACATCCTTTTTCGATAGCCCCTATAAAAATCCTGCAACTCACAAATAGTCAAGGTTCAAACTCCTCAGTAACCTCTTCACAAAGCACAGGATGTTTAACAAAGGTTATCTTTCGCTTTGATCATCTATGGCACTTATTTATAACCAACCTTGCCTCCCCATGTTAATAAATTGATCAAAGAATGTTGCCCAGATGAGAAAATAAATTACTGTCATATATCTTTAATAATCTCATAAATGTATATTTTTAAGTGAAATGAATGTGTCTTGAATCCTCATACATTTTCTTACCAGTCCCGTCTATTTTGTCTTTGATCCAAACTCCCAATTGCTTGTGCACATATCTCTGGGTGTCAACATTGGAAAACACAGCTACCGGAATACATTATTCTGTTCCTTCCTGTCATTATGGAAACCAGGCATCAACCTATGGAGTGATGGCAGGTAAGAAAACTTGTCTATATATATGAGATTAAGTTTAAGGACCCATCCTCAGATAAATTTCTTGGGTTGAGGAAGGACAAAACCCCTACTTATTGAAATGTTCCCAGATCTGTGAAACTTTTGGAAACCGTTATGGTTTTATCTGATTGTCCCTATTCTACAAAGTTCTGAACTACTGTGATTCTTAACTCTTGTGTTTGTTCTGCATGATTTTTATTCAGACTCACTGCTGTTGAACTGACAGTCACTTGTTGATATTGTTGTGGAGTTTGCTTTCAGTAATGACATAGGAGCCACTAGCCTCAGGTGGCAATTTAAATGTAAATGTCAATTTACCAAAATAAACTCAAGTTTAAAATTCAGCTCTGCAGTGTAATAACCACATTACAAGAGTTTCTATGACAAAGTAGATTGCACATTGATAGCACGTTCTCTCATTGAAATATTGCTTATATTGTGTGCATAAAAGTAAATAAGACATTGAAGGTTTAATGTCATATGTGGGGGCTTTAATTTTAGTTGTTTGTATATTTGGCATCCTGAGTTACTTCTAGGTCTTAGATTGAAGTAGATGAAGTTATGTATGTTATTCTCTTGGAGAATAAAATTACAGTAGATCAAGATCAGCTGCTTATTTATTGACATTTGTGTGTAGGCACTGATAGCGCATTTCTTAAGGAAGAAGAAAATTTGACAGGAGAGAGCTACTCATTATAGAACAATTTCAGCATATGGCCAGAAAAAGTTTTAATAAAGTGTACAATTGTGCATGGATTTTTTAGGCTTTTTTTTATCTTTGATTTTTGTAATTTCAAGGAAAGAATTATTATAGATAACAAAAACTATACACTAAAATGTATGAGAATTGTGTGTGTGTTTGAGACAGATAGAGAGAAATCTGACACTGAGGTAATCTTTGAAGAATCATTTATTAGGGAAATATTTTCTAATTGTCATGTATTGTTATCAATTAGAGAAGTAATGAAAACAACAATGACATGGATTAATGTCTAACATTAAACAAAGAACTTCATCACCATTAATTTCTCAAAAATGTTCATTTTAAGACAAAATAGAACATTAAACTTTAGTTTCTCTTAAAATGTTCAAAATAGAACATTAAACACTAGGTTCTCTTAACGTTCCATTTAGCAATATTGAGAATAAACTAATATCCTATCCATGGCATAAATGAAAAATGAAGGTTGGTGCTCTTTTTTTTTTTTTTTTAGATTAGGTCTAGCTATTTTGCTTGGGAACCACAGCCTCACATTTACGGGGTACCATGGACTCAAGTGATCCCCAGCCTTAGCTTCCCAGGTAGCTGGGATTACAAATGTGAGTCACCACCCCCAGCTATTTTTTGAGCCTAGGTCTTGCTATGTTGCCCCAGGCGGGTCTCAAACCAGTGGCCTCAAGCAATTACTAGTCTCATCCTTGCATCCTTGTTCTATAGGCTGTGATTAAAGGCATGCACCACTGTGCCCGGCAAAGGATGATGTTCTTAATGGTTACCTAAAAACCCTAATAATAAAAAAAGTAAGGAAATTTATTCTTTTTCTTCCTTTTTGAAAACAGATCATTTATGTATGATTCATATAGGTAGTGGTTAATCGGTATTCATAGTTAATGAGAAAAGTCCTCATCAATGATGAAGTACTTTCATTATAAAATAATAAAATGATGTGCATGTAGCCATTAGAGCTGCAGGCAGAAGGCTGTTCATGACCTACACCACGGTTTTGACTAGAGACAGGAAATGACAAGCTCGTGGCTGCTTGCTGCTCTCTTGGAGAAGAGGCCTTGCTTATTTACAGCCTATCCCACAAATGCAGATCTTTAAATACCTTCTAAACCAGCAAGAGATAGTGATGGGTTGAGATTAGCACAAAACAAAGATCAAGTCAACTACAGATCAAACACTTCAAGATGGACCTTGCTTAGCCCTTCTCCCAGACAGTCAAATCAGTTCTCCTGTCAGATCTCTTCTCAGACAACCTGAAAAGTCTGACATCATCTCAGTTTCTGGAATTGGAGCAAATAGTCCCTGATTCTTGGGAGCTGAGCCAGCAGCTCAGGTGGTTTTAGTATGTCCTTGGGCACACACTCAGAAAACCCCTTTTTCTCATTGTAGTTGAAAGCAGAAACTGGAAAAACCCTTTAAAATGGTCAAAAGCCTAGGTTACTGACATCAAAAACAAAATGGTTACACTAAGATTTGGAAGTGCCTTAGACCAAAATTATCTTTTGTAACTGAAAGAAGACCCCTCAGTGACCAGCCTAGAAATTATACTTGAATATTTTTGAGAGCAATATCATTAAATGTCTTGCTTTATTATTTGTTAGAATGTTGCTATTTTAACAAATTAAAATAGTTGTGCCATTTGAATGCTCTGAAACATTTGAGGTTTCATCTAGTCACTGGCTCACAATCTGCAGAAACACAAAGATAGGTTGTGGTCACAGACTCCATATGAAAGTAAAACCTGCAGAAAGAACCCTATGTCAAAAGATGTGGAATTATTTTATTTAGATGTGGTCATTGTATTACCCATACCCTGATGCTTGCATTCAGTTTGTGCATTTTGTGGAATTACTCACTGGAAGGGAAGAAATATGACTAATATTTTGTTAAGGTCAGTAGGAAGGATTTTAAACATCAGATGAAACGTTGTACCTAATAATCCAGGTGTGAACATACCAAAGAAAATGAGTAATTGGGAGCAGTGAACTACCACACCATTAGCTAATAATGAAATTTGTTCAAGTCATTTAACTTTTCTGAGCTTCAGTCTCTTCATAGACAAGCTACGGTGGATACTAAAACCTCTCAACCAGCTCAACCCTGCCTTTTCCTTTGATTGTCTCTTCAGACACACTTGCAGCTATATTCTTGCTTATTCTTCACTCCTGAGAATTTAAGTAACAAGCAATTCAAACTAGTC
The DNA here is from genome assembly GCA_004024945.1 of Uropsilus gracilis. Classification (NCBI taxonomy): domain Eukaryota; kingdom Metazoa; phylum Chordata; class Mammalia; order Eulipotyphla; family Talpidae; genus Uropsilus; species Uropsilus gracilis. The sequence goes on from PVHY01005959.1 coordinate 21,803, forward strand.
CACAATACAGATCATAAGACCTGGATAAGAACTCTCATCTATATAGAATCTCGTCAAGATATCCAGACAATAATCTCATCTAAATAATAAATAGCATCTAGAAACACAAAAGCAAAACAACAAAAAATCCTCTAAACTCTGCTTCTTAGGTATTTGAGATTCTTCTTATCCAGTTTCGAAAGCTGGGTGAACGTTAGCATTATTTGTCCATCTTGTTCACCATCTTGTGGAAACTAAGCAACTCAGCTATGTGGGAATAAATGTTAGGCTCAGCAGTCCTATAACAGATGATGAGGCCAGTTTTGTTTTTAAAATTAACTTTAAGAGGAAAACAAAAGAACTTATGTTTAAGAATTAACCACGAAGATAAATGTCCTTTCTTTATTTATAAAAAGTGATTTTCACTTTTCATTTCATGTTTCAAGAGAAAAGAGTATGGTCGAAAGTGCCCTCTCCATCTGAGCTAAGGCAAAGGCAAGAGAAACCAATTTGGAACTGACATAGAGAAATGATCTACTTTGAAAACATTCTGTTCATTCCTTTCTTTTTGCTCTTTTTCCTTTAAAAAAATCTTTTGGCTTTTTTTTGTTTTTTACTTAACTTGTTCTGGTTGTGCTGATTCCTCAGGAAGGAGTAATTCTGAAGAGTTTTGGCCTCTGAATCTTGAAAGGTCTTTCAGTGACAGATGTTTCCTCTAAGTTTGTTCATTTGTCTCAGCTACTTCATCATTGCAGCAGGAGAGCAAAGGTGGACAATATGTAAACAAATGTGCATAGCTGCCTTCCAAATACGATTAACTGAAAAATACAGGCAGAGGGTCTCTTGCACATGAGTAGGATCTATCAATGCTCAAACCAGGGAAGTTCGCTGTAGGGTAAATTAGCCATAAATCAGGCTTTTTACGTGCTTCTATCATTAGCCTCTATTGCTAGTACCTATGGTCTTGCACGCCTCACATGAGTGTTTACACTGGGGCCAGAGAGATGGAGTTTTCACTTGTGTTAATGGGGGCATCTGTGCTGATTAAGGATTAAAGCACAGCAACACTCTGAGGATGGTGAGGTCTCAATTTGCTACTTCCCTGTCTAGTCTGTCCTGATTCAACATGAAAGACCTGGAAAATCCACCAAAGGTGCCAAAATTCTCTTTTCATCTATAAAAGCTGACAATGAACCTACCTGGCCTGGGATGGTTGCAAAACAATCACAATTCAATTTTATGATTTACTTTATTGATGGGAACAATAATGAGAATAAAAGGACATATTTGAATATACATTCCTGTGCATATCTGGTAGACTGTGTTCCTCTTCTGTCTCTGATTGTTCTTCTAAGACTTCAAACTTAGAAGCTGAGAGCTGTCACCCTCTAGCATCTTGCAGACCACATGCTGCAAACAATCCATGGGACATGGAGTAAGAGCTGTCACTGCAAGGTTGGCAGACCTCTGCCTCCTTGTTGCCTGCTTTCTAGGATCCACCTCTTATTTTCCCACCTCCATCAAATGTAACTGCATATAGAGTGATTCAGAAGAGCAGCAGTGGATTCTTCTGCTGTGTGAAGATGTTCTTTGAGCTATAGAGACTGTGCAGACACTTCTCAAAACTACTGATTTATTAGCTTGTGTAAATCTATAGTCTTCCTTTAGCAATGTTTTAGAAATTGTTTGAGGCCTCTACTGCACATGACATCACATCTTTTCTCTCCTTCACTTTTTTATCTTTTTTAATTATCCAGGTTTCAGAAAGGTTTTGTTTTGTTTTTTAACTGCTATATATAGCTTCCCTTCCCCCCAGTACAGGATCAAACACGCAGTTTGGCTCTGCTTGTGACTGTCATTATGAAGTTCTGTTTAAGGTTAGTTCCAGGAAAACTGTGTTCCTGGAGGTAATTGTGATGCTCTCACTGAGTAAAATGTGAAAACATCGTACATCAAGTTTTCCTTTTATGCTCGATGCCAAACTTTTGAATATAGTATTTTCTCTGTACTTTTCAAGAACTCATTTTCAGATTTATTTTCATAAATAAATGAATTAAATGTTTATCTTTCCAGAGCATTTTAATGTATAAATTATGTTTAAAATTTTCCTGGAATAGAGATGGTGTACACCTAACATTTAAAAAGGTATTTTAATTTTTTTCTCTAACGATTCATTTAATGTAGCCAAATGTCCACAGTCTCTACGAGAAGCACCTAAATGAAAGCCATCTCATTTATCTGAGGATAGATTGCCTGGAAAATGAGCTAGGCAGGTACTGTGATGGGGTTTATTGAGGTACTCACTGAACTAAACTTATAGCTGCAACCTCATAGCGCAGGCATGGCCCCCAAAAGTTATTTGACTCCTTTTCACAAATTTCCAAAACTTAAGATTGTGGATAAAAGACACACATTCTTCCTACCTCATTTACTTATATAAAAGCAAGAAGATGACAAGTATAAACACAGCATAACGTGTGGCATTGATCAGTAGCAGTGCATGACTGTGATTAGCAAGAAAAATGTAAAATAATGGAAGATTGCTAACAAATTCAGACTGTATGCTTTTGTCGAAGATACACTGCAGATTACTTAAGTAAAATAAAAATAAATGACATAGGTTAAATGAGCTCTCTAAAGTATCTTCAAAACATTAACTGTTCAGAATCAAACAGAAGTCTGTTTTTTTCCTGTTTTTAGGCTTTCTTGGAGTAGTTCATGTTCATCTTAAGTGCTTTGTTTGATGCTTGATGGTTTTTAATGAGAACAAAAATTAAGTTGCTTTCATAGATATAGAAGAACCAACACTGGAAACAGAAATGAAAAAAGAATCCTAAGATCAGTCTTAAAGAGATGTTAAAGTAAATGTGATTCATTTTCTCTTTGTGTACATTAGTCTTTTACTTCAATGAACAGAAACCTGAAACAAAGTGGAAAATGAACCCCAGTACTTTGGTGGGGGATGTGATATGGTAACATACATCTGAAGAGATGTGAACTTATACCCCTAATTATTATTGTAAACCAATTTTAAAAAATCAAGTTTTAAAAAAGAACACCAATGAATATTCTCAAAAGTGACTATGTAATTAATTTTAAAGTTTTAAATGATACAATTTTTTTTATTTCTGTCTACTCTTATCAAAATAACTCAAACTAATGCAGAAAATGGGTGATTAATTGACTTTCAGAACAGTAAGTTTGCATGATTTAGGACTACGAAAGTAACTGAAATAGTTTCTTTCAAGTATTGTTCATATCTGCAAAGCAGTCAAATTTATGCTATTTTGTTTCATCTCTTACCTGTATACTTACTTTGCTTCAAGAAAATAATATAATCTATTGATGGGTATAATTTATAATTACATATTCTCATATAAATAATATTAAGACCAACAATTTGCAGACACAGTATTCTTTGCTCATTACATTTTGGTATATTAATGTAAGATTTATATATTTTGGCAAGACACATTATTACTCAAGTTTTTGATTTATGAATATATTTACAGTGAAACTGTAGGTAGCATAAATTCTTGATGTGATTTTTCAATAAGTTTTCAGGAATGAATATTGGTTACATGTTGTAGTAATTTATTTTTACTTTAAATATTTACTTAGGCTCATAGGAAAAATGATTAATTAATGAATATTTTATTTACACAAAATGTCTTGGCTATACATGAGTCATTTAATATAAATTGAAATGAAACCTCTACATAAAATTATAATGTAGTGAAAAAGAAAGCAGGAACAAAATGTGTAGGAATTTGACTTAAATAATAACTTATTACCCTTTCTCTCCAGCTGACTAAAACAGACTGTTCTCGCTGAATAAAGAATGAATTCTGGAAGCAATTTTTAAAAAATATTAGATTTTAAGGTTTTTGGTAATTTATTATTTAATTCAATCAATTCAACGTTTCATCATTTATGCATGATTTCCTGTCCTATCTACAATCACAGAACTATAATCGCAGAATGTGTGCACTGGTGATGGAGAACTACGATGACCACAAGAAGGGGAGAAATGATATTTTGTCAAAAATTAACAATGGTACTAGAAAAAAAAGCACTAAAAATAAAGTGTTTCCTTAACATTAATAACAATATATATTTGATAAATAAATTATACTGTGTTCTTAAAAACACAAATAGAATCACACTAGCCTTTGCCCCTTGTTTTTATTTATTAAATGAAATTATTTTAAATGGAAAATAACATTAAATGGAAATAATTCCATTATGTTGTATGCTTTTTAAAAAATTATATTGACTTTTTAACAGAGCTCTTTACTTTTTGCTAAGATCTATTCTTTTCTTGAATTTGACTATGTAAATGTATTTTATGTTGTCATAATTCTTTTTCTCTCTTCAATCTTGAAAAGGATGGCTATTTCCCATTGAAATTAAACATTAACTAGTAAGACAATGGGGCTTCTTAATATTACTAAATTAATTTACTGATCATATGGAAACTTGTCAGTTAGTGCTTAACCCTGTGCCTTGAGTACAATGAACACAACAAGTATTTTGTTCAATGAATTATGAAAAAAAAAAAAAAACAAAACAGAAACCAACACATACTTTGTAGTTAGAACTGAATCTCAGATTCTTAGGACTAGTTGTCTTTTAGGAGGAAAAAAATGATGGAAAATTTACACTCCTATAATTTGCTTATTTCTATTTTAATTATTTAAAATTCCAGCTTCTTTCCTCTGCAATAATTTTGTTTTTGCTGCTCTGGAGAAGGGAGGAAATAGTCTCATTTACATTGAAATTGAAGGTTTTCTGATTTTTGCTTAAGAAAAGTCAATGTGAAGTAACCTGTAAGAACTGAGAATGGCTGTAACAAAACCATGGGCTCTCACAGACAAGACCCTTGCTTGTGTGGAAATGTCCAACAATTATAAACCTCCCTCACCCTTTCTTCCTTGTTTATTCACAGGTAGCTTAACCCCGTGTCTCTATAAGTTTCCGGACCACACCTTAAGTCATGGCTTTCCCCCCATGCACCAGCCTCTCCTGGCAGAGGACCCTTCAGCTGCCGATTTCAAGCAGGAACTTAGGCGGAAAAGTAAATTGGTAGAAGAACCAATAGACATGGATTCCCCGGAAATCCGAGAACTTGAAAAGTTTGCCAATGAATTTAAAGTGAGAAGAATTAAGTTAGGTATGCACTTGTTAATAGCAAAGGAAACAAATAACTTGGTATGCAAATCCTTATTCACTTACCATTCCATCTCCTATGCTTTGCGTAAAGAGCCAAGCCAGTGTTCATTGGACTCCTCTACTGTGGTGTAAAGTTAGTTTACTATGAAACTGATTTCCTTGTAAATTTCTAATAGGCTAAATACACAGATTTTTAAGTTAATGGCACTGTTTCAAAGCTTAGTTTTGAAATGCCTGTATTTATATAAATATAGATAAAAACAGATTGAGCTATTGATACATTCGAATGGATGATGCATCCTATGATTCAAAGAAATACAAGAATGTGGTGAAATGTATCCCTCTGCTTGTCCTTTGTGTTTATAAATAATACTCGTTTCTTGTACATCTTTCCAGAGATATATTATGTATATATAAATACATATATATCCTTATACATACTTTTTTCCCACTTAACTGTATTTGGAGAGCTCTTAGTATTTATTTTGGAGAGGTTTTTTTTTTAAGGGTCTATCCAGTTCCATCTTTTGAATCTACCATAATGTATTTAATCAGATCACCATGAACAGAATTTAGGCATGTTCAAACTTCAGTTATTAAAAGCAATGTTACAATGACTAACTTCTGAAACATAACTTTGTACCTATATGCGTATGTGCCTATGGAAAGTGATAAAAACAAAATTATTTGATTGCAGAATATGTATGTATGAAATTGTGATAGATGTTGACAACTTGGCTTCTATAGAAATTGTACTGAATTTTACTAGCTCCACAAGCTCTTCTTTTGTTAAGTCTCAGAATATGAGCTTTGTGAGCTCAGCAGTTTTCAGCTTTTTGTTTTCTCTTTAACAGCATATCCTTAGCCTGCAGCAGAGACTGGTAACTAGACATAAAATAAGTAATAGTGTTGAAAGAAAAATATAGCATTAGTCTTTGGGAAACTTGCACATCAGGTAAGTCAGAGTAGTACCTCATAGTGGTATCATTTTAACTTCTCATGTTACAACTGAAATATGTTTTCATGTATTTGACAGTTATTTGTAATTCCTTTCCTGTGAATTTACGGCCCATGGCCTTTCCTTGCTTTGTATTGAAAAGTGTTTTAACTTTAAAAATGGTGACAATTAATTGATTTAAATTCATGAAGTAGCTGGGTGCACACCTATAATCCCAGCCTTGGGAGGCTGAAGCTGGGAATCACTTGAGTCTGCGGGTTCAAGACTACTGCAGGCAACACAGTGAGACCTAGTCTCTAAAAAATAGCCTGGCGTGGTGGCGCACGCCTGTAATCCCAGCTACCTGGCAGGCTGAGTCTAGGGATCACTTGAGTCCACGGGTTAGGGACTATCTTGGACAACCTAGCAAGACCTAGTCTCTAAAAAACAAAACAAATAAATTTAAAAAAAAATAAATTCATGGAGTAGCAATTCTTTGGAATGAATTGAAAATGATAGTTCAAAGCTTTGTGAAATGAACTGCAGGTAATTTTATGATATTTATGGTTGAACATCATATGAAATCATTTTATGCAGACAGGTATATAGCCACAGGCCCTGAATTAATATGTAGTGACTATATGTAATAAACACAACAGTAGGCATCTTTATGACATTCATTTCATTTGCCATTTTTACTACTGTGAATGTTTGATATTCTGTGTTGATGGTTTACATCAGCTTGTACTCGAGAATGTTTGGTATAGTCAATGAGGGTTCTTTTGCCTGGAGATGGAAGCATTACTAAATGCTGTAATAAATATGCTTGGAGATGTATTCACATATACATATACAAATGCTTTGGACATGTGATCATAGTTTCAAGTTAAGCATGATTTTAGGAAAATTAAGTTTTATTTTTACCTGGTAACTTTGAGCAATATAACTGAATTTTTCTCTATAACTGAGTTCAAAATATTTCTGTGATTATATATTTTGTGCATTACATTTTAATATACTATAGATTTTTGAGCACATATATCAGCCACTTAATGATAAAAAGAGGATCTATCAAGTGTCTTATAAAAAGGTGATACACCTATCTAATTGAACTAGATATTTTGAATAGCTGCTCTTCCTATATAAGTTCCTTTGACTCTAGAAGAAATGATTTATTGACTAAAAGGGATATTTTTGGAAGTAATGATCAGATCTAACCTGAACCTTATTAAGCAATTCTAAATTACTAACAAATTTATGCTAAAAAACAGTATGCAGTTGACAAAGATACAAATATCTGTGCAATTACAGGCCAAAATGTATGTTTCTTGAGAAACTGAAACTAAAGGTCTGTATTGTCCTTTCACAGGATACACACAGACAAATGTCGGGGAAGCCCTGGCAGCTGTGCATGGCTCTGAATTCAGTCAGACAACTATCTGCAGATTTGAAAACCTACAGCTCAGCTTTAAAAATGCATGCAAACTAAAAGCCATATTATCCAAATGGCTGGAGGAAGCTGAACAAGTAGGAGGTACTGCAGCTATATTTTTAAAGATTTATATTTTTGTGATGTTTTAACCTAAAAACAATGGTTTTGATTGAGAGTATTAATGCTAAGGTGAACGGTTTGAAGTTCTATTTGTTGTTTTTCCCTTTGAGATAAACGATACAAGCCTTGTTTTCAGATCTCTCTCTCACACACACACATACACACACACACACACACACACACACACACACAGTAAAGCAAGGCCATAGGAAGGGTAGAAATACATTTACCAAGAGAGAAATACTGAAAGAGGTGCATAAGGAAAGCTTCATGAATAATGTAGAATAAACATAAACTGATGAAATAATTTTTATTAAGCACAGATTCTTTACTTCTGTGCGATATGGTAGAAATTGTACATGAATCAAGTTTTATAACCTAGTATTAGTGCAACCAGAGTGTTGAGCATACCAGTCCAAGTAAGTATACCAGCAATTGCTAGATGGAAAATCTTATGTGATCAAATTATTTACTCACACCAATGTCAGGGCCGATGGTGAACTGTGGTCAAGAGAATGCCTTCCAACAGCAAAATTAAGATGGGATTATTTATATACAATTATATTTACAAAGTTAACCTTTATTCCTGTATAACATTTTAATGTATGGCTATAATATAAAATACCCTAAATTTCAAAATTTAAGAGAAATAGTATGAATTCACTTTTCATTGTTTTATACAAAAACTGAAACCCAGATCTGATTGTGTTTTATATTGTTTTGTAATTATTTCTTTATCCCATTATAGCTTTATACAATGAAAAAGTGGGAGCAAATGAACGCAAAAGGAAACGGAGAACAACTATAAGGTATTTTCTAATTGAGGTAACAGCACTGTTTATAATACTCAGTGCTGTATATAATATTTACAGCATTGCATGTAATATTCAGAGGAATAGGGTCACAGTTCAGAAAGAAATAAACATTTTATAAATGGAGTCAGCATTGCTACAATATAACATGAATATAAAATGAACAGAGGCTAATCAAAAAATAAAACTGATGAAAAATTATAATTGAGTAACTTGATGAAAAATGAATAGTTAACAATTTTCAACATAAAATAAAAGAAATTGTGTATTGTTTGATTCAGGAATACTTTTGGTTCACAAGTTTTGGTTAAAATCAGAAACGGAGCAAGCACTCTAAAAAGAGTTAGTTTTTTTCTGTTTTTTAAGCTATATCTTGTTCTAGCATTATATCATCTATGTCATTAAAAATAAGAAAACCAGTAATTGGTATTTCAGAGTCATAAGGTCTACAGTGATTCCTAGCATTTCAAACCAGATACATTGTTCATCGAACTTCTTGTAGCTTTTATGAGACTCACAGAGAAAATACTAAAATATAGGTTTTTGTTTTGGTTAGTTGTTTTTTCAACATTTCTTTATTGTGAATAACCTAAGTGATTTCTTGGGGACATTTAGGAAAAACCTCCAGAAGTGTCACTTCTTACTCAACTATTCAGTCGGTGCCCTCTTGTGGCATGAAGAGGAATGAACATATAAATAAATCTTGCTGTCCTGTAAATTTCTTAGGTGACTCCTAAATTGACACATTGCACATTTACTCTTATGAGGTTTGAAAGTGTTTTCAGTATTTTTAAATATATCAAGTATATTATTAAATATATCAAGTATATTCTTAAGTATATACTTCAGTATCTTTTCATGTTAATATTTTGACCAAGCTTAATGTTGATTTGTCAAAAATATTCATTAAAAAACACCACCATCTCCCCCTTTTACTCCTCTTCTAGTATTGCTGCTAAAGATGCTCTGGAAAGACACTTTGGAGAACAGAATAAACCTTCCTCTCAAGAGATCATGCGGATGGCTGAAGAACTAAATCTTGAGAAAGAAGTAGTAAGAGTTTGGTTTTGCAACCGAAGGCAGAGAGAAAAGCGAGTGAAAACAAGTCTAAATCAGAGTTTATTCACTATTTCTAAGGAGCATCTTGAATGTAGATAAGATTTCCTACAGTTTAATGGCCAGATTTTCTATTTTTCAATCCTCTTTTCCAAAATAGAAATGAGTTATTTGGTTGACTTCAAATATCATTTTATATCAGTAACTTTTGGAGCAGCTTTCTTTTTGTACTTTTTAGAAAAGTGTTTGAAGTGAATTTAAATGTTAGGGGCATCAGAGGATTTTATTATCATATTTAGGAATAAGTCTTAATCAGAAATTAGACCTTTGAAATTATTGAGGGTATAGCTCCAAAATGAGTAACCTAATGAGATTAGTAGAAAACATTACCTTTTCATTCTTTTCAGATACTACTTTTGATGTTTAGCTATGGAAACTATGATTTATGTGTTCTTGAGCTGTAGTCTGCTATTCTGTGAACGACAATAGTGGAAGGAAGATGTCTGAGTTCTTTGCTGTTGTTTCTCCAGCAACTGGGAAAAACAGTTGCTCATAGCAGGTATGCAATCTTTGATAAATGAACAAAGAAGTGTGCTGTTAATAATGGCTACTTGAAGGTACCATTGATAGGTTACAGAATTATTTTTGAACTCTCACAATCCAGAAAAATATCTTGGGTCCTATCAAAAAAAAGTCCAAAAAACAAAAACAAAACATAGCTTTTGATTTGATTGGTTAGAATGACTTATCATTAATTAAAAAAAAAATTAATGTATTGAGCATTTCAATTCAGGGAATTAATTGTATCTTAAGAAACTTTTTTTCCCCGTTTATTAAATGCATTTCAATGGACCTTGTAAGTAGAATTATGCTGTAATGTGATATCAATCTCAAACAGTAACTTTTTGCATTTTTAAATATTAGTCTGAACTTGTAATAGGAATAATAAGCATAATAGGCATCTATACATGCACAAATTTTAAACTTGCAATGGAAAAAACTTAATGGAATATAAGTCTAGAACAGTGACTTTTGCACTTAAATATGAATTTGCTGAGAATATATCATTTGACTTAATAGAGCTTAATTTATATAATGGAACCAATTAGAAAAAAATTTATCATGAATTTACAGTGTTTGCTAAATCAGCCTTTGCTTTTGTGCTATTTATTAATAAAGACCAAGCATTGTATATGTCATATGGGCACATAATCACTGTCAACTGAATGACTAATAATTTTGGTATAGTGACCAAAAAACGTAGTTTTCAGTGGCCTGATCATTTAGGTTCAAGCATACATCTACCACCAGGAAGTGTTGCACACATATGTGTTATATACAAATGTAAATCCGAGTTATTCATCACCTTATTCAAATGTAAATCCCAAGTTATTCATCATCTACATGTATATAAACTGACATGATTAAAACATATAAATCAGGGGAAGAGATATTACTTGCAAAGGCAGGTATTGGATGTATATGTATCTGTACATATACACATACACAAATTTTAAACTTGGTAAACAGAACACAGTACAATATAAATATAGAATAGTGACTTTTTCATGTAAATATTAATCTGGTGGGACTATTTCATTTGCTAATATAACAAAAAACAGCACACATTTGGATGATATATACATTTAAATTATCCATATAGATCATTCTTTTCAAGTTGAAATATAACTCACACTAGAAATCAGTTTTTCTCCCAAAAGTCCAAAATTATTATGAATCACTTAACATTGAAGCAATTCATTATTTGCTCATATATTAGTTGCAAAATGCAGTTAACTCATTTGTATTAATGAGAGTTGAGACTATTTTCTAAGTTTAATGAGATATTTTAATATAGATTAACCTTAAAAAAATTGGTTAAAGTCCAATTACAACTAGACAAATGAGAGATGCAATTCTCAGTGCAGTATAAATGTGTTCATACTTTTGAGAATAGATATTGATAGCTGATTTTTAACCATCATCTTTCACTTGAAAATCTCATGAGCTTTTCCAGTGGTAAATCTTCAGAAATCCAGTAGTCCATAATCATGGTAAGATTTGTCAGTCACTTACACTGATTCGTATATTCATTTTTCTGGTAGAAGTGTTTGACAAACTCATCCATAAAATTTAACTTTCCATCTCTTAATGGTGGAAAAATTGTTAAAGTATTTTCACTCTGGGGTTGCAAGGGAGGACTGTGTGTGGTATTCTAACAGTAAGGTACCTCAGAGGAGACTTCACAAGTTTCAGGCTTTCTCTAAGGCAAATTCAGTGCAATTGACTCTTAAAGGAACTGAAGTTAAGATGAACCCGAGTCCCTTTATAGGATTTAGCTTCTACAGAGAGGAAATTGGAAAGCCAATTGTTTTGCTGTAGTAACAAAAATCTAATCATGCAGATTAATGGTATCAAAGTCCTCATAGATCTTTCTTCAGCCCTGGATATGCACTCTTGTTTTAACAGAAGAATGTCTAAAGTAGGGGTGCATGTTTAAATTAGGCCCAGAATGATCAGGCTAGATTTGTGGCTAGTACTTGTGGCTAGAATGAGGGCAGGCTTCTTCTAAAGGGACTCAAGTGCAAATAGTAAAATATGTATCAGGTCAAATCACATAAAGCCCAAAGGCCTCTGGTATATAGTCACAAATTTGAGTCCCCTTCCCCAGCACCTGCCCTGCACAACCAGGCACCTCTTCAGAGCAGAACACAGTCTGCAGTAGTCATCTGACAGGTGAACTTTCCAGTTCTTCAAAGCTAGATGTTACTATCATCACTATTGACATTTTTGTCCATTTTACTTAGTTCTGATATCACCTTCTGAAATCACCTTCATCTAAGATTTATAGGTATAAGAACAAAACATCGGGTGCAGCCTTTTTTGTAGCAACCTCTGATTTGAGATTTGAATGCAATTCTTAAATTCTTTTCCCCAAAAAGGTTTAAATTTAGGGGAACAAGTTAAATCAAGTTTTGAAAAATCAGTATTTTTAATATATAAGAATTCTTTTTCTTAATCATGTGTCCAAAAAGAAACGATTAAGCAAAATACTATATTACTAACTTATAGTCATTGTAAAAACTGCCACCAGAGTATTTATAAAATGCATTTAAATCAAAATATATGACTCTACTCCTCCTTTGGGTTCCAAAATCTTTTGTGGTACCCATCTTCGACTAGAGTGAAAAGAAATCACTAAAACTTACATATTTAAAATTAACATTAAAAAAAGTTTATCCCCTGGAAGTTCTAGGAAAGAAATGTAAAACCACCAATGCTTAGTATCAGTCCTATATTTAGTAGTGATTTTTTAAAAGACAACTTTTATCAAAACCTTTTACAGCAAAACTATTATGCTTTCTAGGAAAATGGTAAAAATCATTCAGAAAAACTATCAAGTATACAGAAAATTGTATCAGAAGCTAAAAAATAGAACAAAAGAGATAAGGGGAAAAAGTGTAACAGCAAAAAAATTTTATTGGGATTTTTTTAAACAAAATAATTTTTAAAAACAAAAGTCCCCACATGTAAACAAGAAAGTAAATAAAGTTAGTTGGCATTATTATGTACATCCAAGAATCAAAACATATTCTGGGTGAATATGCCATACCCCAATAAAATATTTTGACCCATCAATGTTCAGAGAAACTGTATTTAGTGCTATTCGAAACCAAGACTTTGAACACAATAAATGGTTTATGGGTTATAATCTATATAGTGCAGCTTTTCATTTTTTCCAACAATCCATACGCCACATGGCTACACTCCAAAATGCATTTGTGTATTATTAGTTCAAACTGTCATTCCAAATTAACCATGTGGTATTAAGTGATCTCTAGAGTGTTTAATGGTAAGATGCACTATAACCCATAAAATACAACATCACTTTTCAAAACTAATCTAATTCTAGATTCTCTCTCTAATCTGCTACTTCATTTTTTCTCAGTCTATATGTACATTAAATAACATAACAATTTTATCTTAAAAAGTACTGCCTATAATGTTAACATACATTTAGAGGCAGGCATTTCTGGCAAGAATGTAGTTATGAAAGAAAAATGTTAGTTTTTATTTTAAAATTTAAGGTTAGTAGTGTTAAGACCAATGCTTCAACTTAGAGTGATCAGTATATACATTTGTACACTTTGAAATTAAACAGAGGTTATAACTCATGTGGAGCAAATCTTAGTTCTTGGAAAAAAGAATAAAATATCTGGTTTTATTACTATAAAAAGTTAATTCAATTTTGCTGTTTGCTAATTCAGTCAGTTTTTGCTAATTCTATTCAGTTTTACATGCTTAACAAAAGAGAGCTTGGATAATTTGTGTAAGAGGCCTCAATTTTAGTTTAAAATGCAATTCTTTTCTGTCAATTAAAGTAATTTAAGAATGTGCACATTATGTCTGTGTTGTTTAAGGCAGGTGCCAAGCACATTTTGAAAGGTAATAAACTTACCAACTGGAATGTTCTCCCAAAGGAGAGAAGAAAAGCTTATGACAGTTTTTGTTTAAGACAGATGTTGAAATAGCACTCTTTTAGATCATTTAAAAATAATTTGGCAGCTGAATAGCCTATGGTCATAACATATAACCATTTATAAAGGACAAGCAACAGATAAAGGATTTATATAATTTTAATATTTTTACAAGTTTTCTAAGTTGGTACCTAGTGGCGTTTGACAAGATTTTTGTATTCAATGTAAAAAGATTCAGAATATGAATGACACTAAAAATGAATATAATGTCTTTATGTCATGCAAGAAAAAGTCAACTTTTTACACATCATCACTCCCAAATAGTTCTAATTAAAATCCAAACTGTTCCCATTTTTGCATCATTGTTATTCTTTGGCAAAAGGGTCAAAATAGTCATGGGTTAGAAAACAACTGTTGATGCATGGGCCACATTTTTGCAAAAGAAATGTATTTTGTAAAAGGAAAAAATAATATGCAGTGTCTGGTTTATACTAAATAATTGTAAGTAAGCAAAATATGACTTTTTTGGCTAATCTACTCCTAAAGCTTTAAGTTGTCGTTCAATCTCTTCATCAGATATAGTGGCCTTTGAAGTAGAGGCAGATGGTAAGCTTTGGGCAGCTGATGGAGCTTTGGCCATCTATGTGAAAGAGAGGAAAAGAAACACAAGATGCATTATTTTTTTTTTCTTGTTTTGGTTACTACTGTTTGTTGCTGTCTTTGTCTCCTGGCTGTCTTAGACTCTTCATGTTTGTCATATAACTTATGCATCATATCACAAAATCATAATAATATAAATTACTTCTTAGTTATGTAAGATACCACATTGGCTTAGAACAATACTACAAAATGTTTTAATTTACAAATATTAAATGGTGTGCCTAATGGTAAAGGAGAAGTAACAAAACCAGTAGAAACTATTTCCTGGCTGAGAAAAGATGATATTCCTACCTTTCCAGAGATTTCAATTCCAATTTCATCCAGAACCTGATTCACAATATCTTGACTTTCTTCTTCATCATCAGAGCCATCAAAGATGTCGTCAAGTGTGTCATTGACTTGGAAGTAGGGGGAGAAACAAAGCAATTACTTTCAAACAGATTTCTGTTAGGCTTACAAACTTTCAGCAGAAGTGTCCAACACTGCAAATTTTGTATATTATAAAAGGCAAATTCAACTGAGCCAACAAAGTACAAAGGTCACTTTCAAATGTCACTGAGGTTCATTGATAAATTTATTTTTGAGGCACTGATCAGAACCTTACTGCAAACTATAAATTCTAATTGGAAAAAGATATGTCCATTTAAACTCTGAATGAAAAAACTAATGCTAATGCACTTTAATAGCTCACTGAAAAACAGGTAATAACCAATAATTACCATTATTTTAGAATCACTTGAAAGGTAATAAAATACAAATGAGAGCAACTGGGACAGATAGGAGTTTTCAGTATAAGCTTATAAATTCTCTCCATTAGAGCGTAATGAAAAGGTTTATTCCTCTGAGAAAATCTTCTCACACCTGTGCCATCAATGGAGACCACATAAACATGTTAGACACTGTGAGCATTATACAGATGACAATTTTCTCAGTCATTAAAAATTCACTAATGATGTTTCAAGAAAAAAAATGTATGCATATATATCATATCTTTCAAAATAAAAAAAATATAGTTTTAAAATAAAAACTAAAGAATTTTTTGAGTCAGCAAAGATACAGTATCTTTAAACCCTATTAGAAAACAGGTATTCTGAAATAGAATATTAAAACAATGGTGAGTTTAGTAGGACCAGAAATTCAATTACATACTGTTGTGTACACGAAAAGTCATTAAATTTAAATGCTAGCACAGCAGAAACAAACTGATATATGCCTAGAAAGTTGTAAAACAATTAGAAACTATCTTTGCAAATAATATACCAGTTTGAATTATGTAAGTAATAATTCAATACTGACCTGGATTTTATAAAGGGTCCCTCATTCACTATTAGTGAAATAAAAATTGGTATAGCTATTGTGGGATGATAGTATGAATCAGAAGACTTATAGAAGTTAATATTCTAAGGAGATTTAAAAAATTTTAAATACTCTTACCGACCAAATAAGAATGGTTTAGTAAACTAGGCAAATTGATGTTATACAATATTAAAGCCATTAAAAAAAAAAAAAAAAGACTTTAGAGAAGATTAGGGTTACAACTATATGCTTTTGCTATGCTGTTTTTTGGTTTTTTTTTTTTCCAAAAGAAGCAGGGTATGAAAGCAGGGTATGATTCAAATTTGAAAGCAGGGTATGATTCAAATTTGTACGTGTAATCTAATCCCATGCTTGTAATATATAAGAAGTATAGAAAAGAATGTGGGTCCTACGGTAGTATGACAGAATAAGATGCTTTCATTTTTTCATATTTTCTATATTTCCACCACAACATGCAGTTGGTCTATGCTCAAAAAGAAGACAATAAAATATTAAATAGCATTAAAAGGGGAAAAAAATTGAAAAAATGAGTTCCATTATTTCTACCTCCAGTATAAATAGGTTTATAGTATGAGATATGAAAAATCAACACAACTCTAAAACTAATTTATACCAGAAAGAATTACTTAACAGAAAGTAGTTTTTTGTTCACTAATCAATACAATAAAACTATTGGGGCCAGCATGGCATAAATATATTTTATATTTTTCCTTCAGTTAAATGCTAATAGAATTTTGAGCTTCATACATTGCCAATTTAAAAATATGTTGAGTTACAATACAGATGTCTGTATTGTAGAAGAATGCTGTTATCATTTTCTACTTCATTATTTGTGTTTTTATGGATGAGAAAATGAGCATGCTGGTAAATAAATGCAACTAATTCAAAGATGTAGACTTTGAATATGACTTAAAATTTCACTCCAAGTTACTGAACTCACTCATTTCTTCAGTCATTTCCATTTTCATGTTTTCCTTCTGGAAATTTTGCATTGTTTGTAATGTCTTCTGTGGATCCATCTTCTTATTAACTGCCTGCATTGTCTTAAAATATATGAAAAGTCTCATGTCAGCTAAATATTTATGAAAATTTTACTATGGAGTAAGTCCAAAGGGAACACATCGCTCAGAGACAGACTTAAAAGATATGCTTTTGCCATGATCAAACATATGAGAGTTGAATATTTTAGGAGAGAAATGAAATGCTCACTTGGATGCCATCTGTTCAACATCTATACAATAAAGATCAATCTGAAAAGCCTCTTCTAAACAGTAGGCTAAAAATTACATAATAAAACATTACCAACATAAAATTCATTGCTTTACAAATGATAAAACTACAGCTGCTTATAATATGCCAAGCAGTTATCTAAATTTTTTATTTAAAATTTTAATTTGTAAAAAAATACACCAACATACATATAATCTATTGATATATTTTAAACAATGATTTAAAGAAATGAGCAAAAGTTAGCTTTGCAAAACCGTGACTACACCTATACTATACATTCACAACTTATTTCATTAAAATAGATTAATGCAAGTACAGGTCAACACAGTTAGAGTGTGTGTATATATGTGTGTTTCATATACTTAGTTCAGTATTAAAAGATTAATACAAAAGAAATCCTAAAGAAAGTGTTAAAAATACAGTCTTTTCTCAGTCTGTATGCAATACTACATACAATAATCTTTTCAGAATGAAACTCCACTTCTCATTAGGCCATACATACCTAATTCTCCAAGTCAAATTCCGTAGCTGGAGTAAGATCAAACTATGAATTGAACTCTGCTTAACAAGTTGATCTCTGGTCTAGTTTTATACAGCTGTACTTTAGCCACATTAATCTTTCCTTAAATATGTCATGCCTCCTTGGCACATGCATCCCTGACCTGGGTTGCTCTTCTCTTTTTGTTTTATTTAGTTTCACTTCATATTTTCAGATTTCCATTTGTGCAACAATATCTAAAGGACATACCCACTGTATTCCAGATTAGAACAGGTAGCCCTGCTAAAATTTGCTTATCATTTATGAAATTCTACATTCTACATGTAGTGTAAATTACATTGTTTTACTTGCAATTTATAATATTATTGTAAATAATACTAACTGTAGTGATGATAATGACAATGACAGAATAGTTCATGACTATATAACCATACAGGTTGTTAAGCACTGTTGAAAGAACTTTACATGCAACAATATTGAAAGTCAAATGACATTTAAACTCAACAAATATGTGTTAGTAGAATCATTTTACCTATGTTAGAAATGGAGAATGAAGACACAAAAAGGTGAAATAACTTGCTAAAAGTCACACAGCTACTAACTGGAAGTGAAGTTTGAACCCAACTCATTTGGCTCCCAAGCTTATGTTCCTAAAGACTGCACAACTACTCAAATGGGCTGCTTTTTAAAAATTCACTGTAACCTAGAAGAGGTTGAATCCTTGCTTGGTTTTGTTTTCCATTTCAACTCCATTACTTGTTAAAGTTCTTGCCTAGAGGACTAAAACAATTACTTGCTATATCAACACATTTTATAAGAAGAAATATGTGAAAATTCCAATTTCAAAATCTCTGTATGTCTGGATCACATTAGATATTTTTTCCTAGTCTTCCACTTACAAAATATGGCAAAATGAGCAGCTTCCCCCTTCCCCATTATTACTGCAAGGTTATCCAGCCCAGGTGTGTGATCTTCATATGTGATTGTTCCCTAAATTTAGATGCTCAGTTCTTTCAATTTATAAAACAAAAAAAGAGGACAAGTTTTTGTCCTTAATTAGATATTCACTGCAATTACTGTAAACTGGTAAGAACATGTGTCACTGTACTTACTGGTACCTAAGATGGACACATTTTATTTTCATGTATTCTACAGTCTTAACAATAATTAGTTGATCCTAATTACTTGTGGATTCCATATCTGTAAATGTGCCTGCTCACGAAAATGTACTTATAACCTCAAATTAACACTCACATTGCTTTTGTGTTTTACACAGACTATGCGATGAGCAACAAGAAATAGCTGCACAATGTGCACACTTTTTGGCTGAGGTCTAAGAGACAACACTGCCTGAGGTCTCAGCTCTCAAAGTTCTTTGCATGATCATTCTGGGGCCTTCTGTTGGTGTTCTTACTATTTAAATTCCCCCCCCCCCCAAGCAGAGTACTCCAGTGCTCAAGTTATTTAAAATATCCCACAAGTATAGTTTTTTAAGAGTAAGAAGGCTGTGATGTACCTTATAGAAAAAGTACACTTGTCAGCTGAGGTTTGTTTAGGCACTATGGCTTGTAGGCATAACACATTATTGACCATGAGTTCACTGTTAATGTATCAACAATACATACAAAATATGTCTTTCAACAGAAACAGGTATAGACTGACAAAAAATGCTGAGAACAAAGGCTCACAGGAGTATAGTCCTGTATTTCCCCTCAGCAGTGGTTTCATAATTTCCCCTCAGCAGTGGTTTCATATCTGTTAATTTTATGTTCCCACCTTTATAGGACATAATCGCTGTGAATAAGAAGTAACTGTTAATGTCATTTTCCTAACATAAATCTCAAGCTTTCTTTTTTTTCTAACTTTTATTTATCTTTTGCTTTTCATTTTCATGTTCTTTCTCTAAAATTTTGAAACCAGTCTTAAAATAATTCTGCAAAATCTCAAATCACTGTACTCAACTCTCTAGGCAGTTCACTGAATCTGAGCACATACTGATATACAGTGGCTAGGTAACTGTACTCAACTCTCTAGGCAGTTCACTGAATCTGAGCACTACTGATAGACAGTGGCTAGTTGACCTTTCAGACTTAGATTAACCGTAACCACCCCAAATGAACTCCAAAATCTTTAAGAGCAGACTTTGCTTTGAATTTCCTCTTATTCCTCAGAGTAGGACTACATCAAGGAGCACTCAATTATTTATTGAGTGACTAAAACACTCTGTCCTTAAAACTTCTATAGCAAAAACACTGATTTTTTAAAAATACTATATTAATAAAATAATGGATAAATCCTAGGGTTCATGTATCCCAACACATTCATGGAAAGGAAATTGTAACTCAAAAGTAATCAAAATTTACATTTAATGAGATAAATAGTGCCAAAGTTTTCTGGTAATATACGGGGAAAAATTTTTCAATGTAAAAAATTTAGAAGCTACATGTTATCTTAGGACAAACACCCCAAAACAAGAAATTTTATATTAAAACAAATCAATAAACAATCTAGAAACAATCTGACCCATTTACCAAAAATTACACGTTCTGTTATCACATACCTGACAGGTAGTATTTTTAATTCCGATTTGAATATTGATAATTTTTCTAAATAAAATATAGAAATCTATGGATACAAAGGTTCCTACTTACTTTTGCTGTAGTAGACATTGCTCCAGCCATCTTCATCTGGGAATTCATCACTTTTGTTTGTGTGGACATAGAAGTAACTTTTGAACTTACAGCAAAAGTTCTTGTTTTCTGCTTCCGTAGATGCACAAGTTGCTTGGCTAAAACTCTACAAGCTTCTTTATTACCAATCTTAGCCATTTTCTTAATTTCTAATTCCTAAAATAGAAAACAAAAAGGGCAATAAAAATTGAGGGGTAGTCCTAAATGATTTACTTTCAGAACAATAGATTAAATATGCATATACTCCTTTTCCTAATTATAAAGAGAAGTTAGTATAAAGTCATAGAATAATGTGAAAGGACAACTTAATCTACATGTTTATACGTGAAGGAGAGAACTACTAACATCCACAAATGTAAGATAATATAAAAACAACAACACAGATACAAATATGACTTAATCAGTTTTCAGCAAACTGAAAAAAAAAATATTTTTTAAAGAAATACATCATTACCAGTGGAATTTATTCAAAGAGCAAAAACTTGACTTCAACTTTGGAAAATAAATCAATATAGCTGCCACTGAACCTCACTCCTAACCCCCCAAAAGAAAAAAAAATGACATGCATTCCTGGATAATATTTTAGCAAACTAAATAAAAAGGAACTTCAACCTGGGTCAGGGCATACTAGTACACTAGTACCACACTAATGCATGAATAAATTTTCCTCCTAATGTCAATAAAAATGTGAGGATGATGCTACTGCCTGTTCTAGTTATCACTGTACTGGAAGCTCTAGACTGAGTAATAAGGTAACAGAAACAAAAAGTTATCAAGATTGGAAAGGAAGATGAAAGTTTTATTCACAAATGATATGACTGTCTATATAAATCTAATAGATTCTACCCAGACTACTAGACAAAGTAGGTTTAGAAAGGTTTTAGAATTGAGATCAATGCATAAACATTTAACAGATTTCTATGCATTAACAAAATGTTAGAAATTGAGTTTATTTTTAAAATATCATTTAGCATCACAAATATGAACTAATTAGGAATGAATCTAATAAACAATTCTAAGACCTATAAACTTACAAGTGCAAACCCTGCTGAAACAAAAATTAAAACTTAAATAAATAGACAAACATGAAAAGGATTCTAAGACTTAAGGATAAGAGGCCAATGCTTTTCAAACTGGTTCAGTCACTGTAATACCAATCAAAACCTAACATAAAAAAATAAAAAAAAAAAAACACCGACATTTCTGCAGGAATTGACAAGTTTATCTGAAATTTCACATGGTAATGAAAAACCCAAAACAATTATGAAAAACAAGATAGAAGGGTTACACTACATAACTATAAAATTGGCATATGAATCGTCATAAAGTGTAAGAAATAGCATGGATCCCAGAAAGAGGTCCGCATGTAAAGTGCGACAACTAATTTTCCACAAAGATAACATAAGTATTTAAATAGAAAAACATGTCAGCAACAAATGATGTTGAAACAAATGAACTTACATATTAGAAAATAAAGTTTTTCCCTTACCTGATACTATACTGAAAGTTAATTCATAGTACTAAATTTAAAACCCAATATGGGCAATTTAAAATGGTATTCTACTAGATACCCACTGGAAGCAATAGCACTATTAAAAGACTGTTAACTCCAGTATTGGTTAGAATGTGAACTTTATCCTTTCAAACAGTTGATGGAAAACAAAAATATTGCAGCTACTTTGCAAAACTGTCCAGCAGTTTCTTAGACAGTATATATATATATATATATATATATATATATATATATATATTTATATATATTTATATATAAATATATATATATATATTTATCATGTGAACTGGCAATCCTACTCTGTAGAACATACCCAAGAAAAATGAAAATATATGCTCACAAAGATGTTTAAAGCAACTTTACTCAAAATAGAGAAAATCCGAGCAGATAAATTACAGAATCCATACAAAAGAATACCATTTGTCAATAAAAAGAAATTAATGCCAATAAATATAATTTTAAAGTAATTGTGAGTCAAACAGAACATAAAAAAATTCATATTTTCTCATTCTAGTCACATGAAATTCTAGCAAATATAAATAACTACAGTGATAGATTGTTTTTGCCTAAATGGGGAGGAAACAGAGACAGCAAGGGATTTATAAGAGGGATTACTAATTCAGAAACTTTTGGGCATAATGACTATGTTCATTACCTTAATTGTAGTAATAATTTAATGTTATACATTTAAAAATGTATCAAATCGTACACTAAATATGTAGCTTACTAAGTAGCAATTACAACTAAATCATGGTGTTTCTGAAAAATGTTAGGCAACCTGCATTTTAAAAGAGAATAAAATGTTTAGCTATGAGTAAGACACAAGACAATCTATTTTAAAAAGTACACTTGTTACCATAAAAACAAAGATCATATCAGGTTGATACCTAAGAGTTAACATAATTATTTCCTTGTAACCCTCTCTCGTTTTCAGGAATATTTGATCTTTGTTGTCAACTGAAAAAGCAGTAACTGTTTTGAGTAATATTTCTTCCTAGGCATTCATGACTTACTTAAGCAAACTGAAGAACAATTTGATTTATAATCAGCAGTACACACAGAATCCTGATAAAAGTCAGCAGAAAGATACAAAAACAAATGTAAGCAGAAAAGGCAAGAAAGCAGGCATTAAGTGTCATTTCTTAGTAAAGTAAATCACCACCTGCCAATTGTCCTTTTCCTAGTTAGCTAATTATTACAATATTAATTTCCAAATTTATTTGAAAAGTTAAACTGAACTTTAATGTTCTACTTACCAGCTGTTTTTCTTGTTTCTCTAAAGCTGCTCGATCTCTGATTATAGCTCTCTGTGTACCTCGTAACTCTCGATTCTGTTCCTTTATTACATCTAAGAGAACAACAAAAGAAGTCTAAATTGCATGCACTGTAAAATTTTCTTCAATGGCACTTAAAATATTGGACTCAGAGATCTAAAAAAAAAAATCCAACTTGATTTACAAGATGTCAAATTTTATTTTAATTCACTATACTAAAATTAGTCAAATACTAAAAAGTACCTTATAAATACTGACTACATAAAAAAATCACAGGAGTGCAAATACACTGCAGACTGAGATTCACAAACAAATATATATAAATCACTAAAATATTCCCTTAGAGATCTGATTAGTATACAATGTTTTATATGGCATATGTATCATATAAACAAAATCACACACCCTTCTCATCTTTCCTTACTCTCCAGTATTTTGTGAAATTCCAGAAAGGATAATATGCCATATGCTTATTCTTTTTTTTTTTAATACTAAGCTATCATAAATGAGTGAAAAAGTAGACCTAGATAGTAATTTCTTTAAGGATCATATTCACTAAAATAGCTATACCAAAAAATTAAAAAGGGAAAAAAAAACAAGTAAAGCTGGGACCCCAATACAGGCAGTATTATTTGTTGATAAAACTTAGGCACCACCATTACCTGTGTCTGAAAGACACAGAAGTTCAAGAATGACCTGAAGTCAGATAGGTCACTCTTTTCTTTTATCTTGATATTGTAAATCTTAAGTAGGGCTTGGTCAACATTGTTATGCTAATTTAACTTCCGGTGCTAGTGTTCAAAGGCCCAGGGAGGGACTCATAACTGAACCAAGCCAGACTGTGGCTTATACGAGCCCATAACCAGGATTCATGATAGGAGGAGGAGCAAGGTAAAGGGGATGAAAGAGAAAGGTGCAGGGACTAGAGCAAGAGAATTTGAAGATCAGAGATTTGCTGAGAGGAGAGCTGATATGATATCTGCTATCTGGAGCAGGAGCTGACAGTTTTGTTCGAAAAGGACCTGGGAGCTATTGAACCTTTTTGGTCTCCCAGTGTTCATCCAGAACTGGATGAAGGTAGAGAAAAGGAAGTTGTCACAGAGTGCCTTGCTGCCCTGACTACCCCGAGAGGAGGAAAGGGAAGGAGGGTGGGGGAGGGGGACAAAGAGAAAGAGGGAGAGAGGTGGAGAAAAAGAGAAAGAGAGACAGAGGACAGAGACAGAAATAGAGAGACCGAGCTGAACCTCTTCGTGTTGGTTTCTAAACTCACACCATAATGGCTACAGTGACTGAAGACTGAAAATAAGGACATGACCTGGCAGTTTCAGGCTGAACTATACTAAGACTGAGGTAAAATCCACTAAGCTCCCCAAGGAGCAGAAGAGGAATTCCTTTCTGTTTGGGACACTTGGGAGGGTGTGGACTATTAGACTCTTTTAGTTTGTTTTCTCCTATTTGTGAATAAACCCCTGTGCTTACCCTTATCATGAAAGTTGGATCTCTGGACAACTGCCTGGGAGTGGAGGAAGAACCCTCATTGACTAAAATTAAAAGGGATGATCCCCTTACCCATTAACACAAGTATTAAAGAGGAGGTAGAAACTGGAACTCTTTCTTGTACCTTTCTGATAGGGATGTAGATCGTTTCAAACACAATCGATAACAGTTTGAGGAGTTCTCAGAAATTAAACATGAAATTATCATTTGATCTAGCAATCATCTTGTAGATGTGTGTGTGTATATATATATCCAAAAGAATATATCCTCTAATATAAACTTCTACACAAATATTCATACAAGCAACTATTAATAATAACCAAAAGTTCGTACAACCCAAGTTATCTATGGAGGTGTCTATATAAAATTAATCATGATATATGTATGCAAATATGTATATAATATACACACATACACATACATAATATACATACACATATGTATAAATATATAAATATTACACATAGAATATTACTGCATGATAAAAAGAAATGTGACATTGGCACAAACAATAACATGGATAAATCTCAGAAGTATTTTGCTAAAAAAAGTAAAAATAAAAGAGACTCTAAGTCTAAATCAAAGTGTTGACAAGTTTGATTTCTGTAGTCTCTCGCTATGACTTGAAGATAACTACACCTCCTTGCTGTCTCCTCACATCTTTTCTCTGTGTATGTCCATCCCTGGTATGGCTTCCTCTTAGGGGGAAACAATCCTACTGGATTAGGAGTCTACTCTCATGATTCTTATTACTTCATTTAAGGTAGGTTACCTCTATTAATGATCCTCTTTCCAAATACTGTCACATTGGGGGTTAGAACTTAAACATATCAATCAGGGGGAGGGGCAATTTGGTTCAATATACAAGGTATCCTCTGCAAACAGCTATATACTAACACTAAAAATAACAGTAAAGAAAGTTCTCATTTCAAAGTAATAATCAGCATTTTCATCAACAAACATACCCACTTTTCTTCTTTTGGACTTCTTCCCTATTTTGCCAACATTTATTCTACTGTATCAATAGAAAATATGTTCTAATTATGAATAAACTTCTAGAGTAGAATCCTTTAGTATACTAAATCTGCCTAAATTCAACTAGTATAAGATGAATTGTTGATACTGAAATAGTGGTAATGGTTTTCTAAGGCAAGACAGTGTTATAAAATACGAGTACTGAGCTGAAAAGAGAAATGATCACATTGGTAAATTATGAGGAGACCACTGGCACAGATGTAAAGCAACTACTAGACGTTTTAATTGTTAAGATCTACAATTTTATTGAGATTTATATTTCTTTATTTGATAGGGTGATATGATAAAAAATATGTATTTGGTTTTTGTTCTGAATTCTTAGCATAGGTTCTTAAAACCCTTCAAATTTTCTCACTGACAGCAATGTCTTCTGGTTTACAAAGGGGATCCTCTATATAGCTTCAGGATGGAGCTGATTATCATACTTAAGAGGTGAATACTTAGAGGTGGGGCATTTTTAGCCCCACCTTTTGATCTCAGGAGAAGGAAGAAGAGTTGGAGATTGGGATAATAACACTCTTGAACAGAGATTGGAGAGTTCAGAGTTGTTGAATACCTTCACCTGGTAGGAAGGTAACAGTCTGGAGAGGGCATGGACACATTCCACCCACACTCCCCCAACCAAAACTTCCATTTGAACTGTATTCTTATAAAAAACTGATAATAGTACATAAAGCACTTTCTTGAATTCCAAAAGTTGTTTCAGCAAATTATCAAAGTTGTGAGGACTTCAAATTTATAGTTGGCTGTCAGATTTCCCGACAGTGACCTGGGATATGGACTGGTGTCTCAAGTGAGGACAGTCTTGTGGGACTGAGTTCTTAACCTGTGGGATTGGTACTCACTCCAGGTCATTAGTGTTAATCACTACTAAACTGAATTCCTGGATTCAGTTCTAAATCACTACTAAACTCAATTTCCTGTTAGTATTGGGGAGTCAGATAGTAGAAAACATAGTCATCTTCATTGAAAAGCATCAAAACACCAATTTTGAAAAGACATGTAATTTTATCAAAAATAATTTCGTATTTTTAATTTTATGCAACTATATACTAAGAATTACCTCTGCATATTAGAGAAGGTAAAGAAAATTAACTACTGCATATTCCACAGCCTCATAGTTGTTAACAGACTTATTAATATTTAAACAGCTCTAAGCTATAAACTGAGAGTATCTACTACCACATACAACAACATAGTCTTAACACTTTAAAACATATTAGGTTAAGTAGGAAAAAACAGTAAAACATTTTTTTAACATGTAAAAATAGATGTATACTATAAAACAAACATTGCTTTTTAAAAAAAATTCAACTCCTATACTAAAGCAACATTTAATGATTTTCTGGGTAATTCAGAATAAATATTATGAAAATGACTCTGAAACACTTTTAAAATTTACTTTCCATGTATTTTTTAACAGGTTTAATTTCTTCCTACTATTACAAGGTTTTTAAGGAATTTTCTTAACTATTATATTTCCTACCTTACTTTATGCCAAATAATATCCAAAAATATACATTTTTTACAAATGTATTTGTAAGAAAATATAAACATGCTTGAAATGCAAACGAATTTACTTATATCCCTTTAAAACATAATACAATCTACTGGCTATCAAGAAAGTTAGCTAACAGTTTAACAGTAAAATCTGAACTATGGTAGATATCCATCTTTCTTCACTGAACAGATGAAGCATTGAAATAATCAGATTTTTCCCTATGATTTTCTGCTTTCCCCTTTTTTCATCCTGAGTCAAAATAATACCATTGACATGTATGGTTGCTTCTATCTAGGAGAGAGAAAATACTTACCTCTTTTTTATCTGCTCCTTCTTTGGACAAAATAGTATGGCCTGAAATTTTATACTCCAACACTTCATGTACTGTGCGGGGTTTGCTGTGATGTATTCATAATGGGACAGGAGAAGACTATAAAATGGTGAAGATGACAATGGTACATGGCTAAGAATATGATAAGCTCTCTGTTAACAGTGAGGTAAAAAGGGTCTAAAGGCTGAGCTACCTACCATACTCTGCTCTCCCACATCCAGATAACACTTACAGAGGGCCATATAGGTCAGTGCCACTCTGGACACTAATCTTGCAAGGCTCTCCTTACTAAGTGAAATATGCATGCTTGCAGTACAGTGAGATAATCACAGATTTTAAATCTGTGATTTAAAACCTTGTACTGTGAACCAACTTGCCACACATCCCCTGTCCATTAATATGTTTAAGTTCCAACCCCTAATGTGACTGTATTTGGAGATAAGATCATTAATAGAGTTATTTTACATCTTATGAGGTCATGAGAGTAGGACCCAATCCAGTAGGATTTTAAATCACAGATTTAAAATTGGGGACTTAGAGCGGACATGGTGGCTCGTGACTGTAAGCTTCAGCCTATGAAGCGACAGGGACTAGGGATCAGGGTTCAAGTCCCACCTGGGACCCGTAGGGAGACCTTGTTCCAAAAAATTAGCTGGGCGTGGTGGTGCGCACCTGTAATCCCAGCTACCTGGGAAGCTGAGGCTGGGGATTACTCGAGTCTATGGTACCCCGGGCAACAAAAGCCTGCGGTTCCACAGGCAAAAATAGCAAGACCTAGTCTCAAAAAATAAAATAAAATAAAATAAAATTGGGGACTTGAAATACAGACAGAAATAGTCTTTCTGCTTCTATTATTCCAAGTCAGTAAGTCTCTCTGCTTGAGGAATGGGGTGAGGAGAACCATAAGGGAAAAAATAAAGTAGCTTGAAAAAGGCAAAATGAAAAAAGAGACTCCCATGTGGTTCAGTCTAGCCTACCAGAATTTTCTACTGAGACTTTAGGTCAAGCCTCAACTCGAATTATGACTGGACTTCTAGATCCTTGTCATTTACATATAATTTGCACATTTGAAGATTATAGCAAAAAGTAATTATCAATTACAAATATGGTCATTTACTCACTTGGGAGTAATACTGTTTAAAGAGCTTATTTTTGAGGGAAGAGAAGGGACTTGCCCCAACTTGCAGGACAGTTCACGATTACATCCCCAAAGTGTTGAAGCATAACATACAGACCATACCACTCAGTGGAATTCAGAAGGTCTACTAGTTTTGACATTAATACCAGTAGTACTTTCAAAGGACCTTTTTCAGCTTAATAAGTAAGGTAAAGAAAAGAAAAGCTCCTCTGAAAGATCACTATCATAGACCTATGGACTTAAAGGGTAGGAAATGAGAGCATGAGAACAAATACCAGTTTCTGTGTCCTAGTAGTATAGAAAAATACAGCAGAAAAATGAAAGGAAACATTTAAAAAGTGGTTAGATGAATTTCAGAAAATTAAGTTTGTTATGTCATGGAAGCAAAGAGAAACACAAGTAAGAAATTGTCAGGATCAGAAATAAAACACAAACCCAAGAGTTGGATTTGGGATCTACAAGTTACTGATAAAGAAGTTTCATCACATGGAATGTAAAGCAAGCTGCTATTGAATAAGGAGCTTCTAAGGAGTAGAGACAGAAGAATTATTATTCCTTCAAAAACAAAAAGAGAACTACCATGGTTCCTAACAAATGCTAGGTCAAGGGAGACTCAGGAAGAGGAGGGTTTTGCAGTTTTCTCTACTATTAGAAGTTAACATTCTCCCACTAGTTCTGAGACAAAGAAGTCTGATTCACAAAGGGCATAGTAAAAGTTGGAAATTCCAGGTAATAACAACAAAATTAAGTTGTGCCACAGAGTTTCTAATAAGATTAATATTCAAAGGGATGAGGTCCTAGGTCTGTCATTTACTGCTTGTATGATCTTGGGCAAGTTATTTAGCCCTTTGCCCCTCGATTTTCTCATTGAGTAAGTAAGGATAATAATAGCACTAATCTAATAGGTTTTGTGAAAATTAAAATACAGATTACAGGAGGCTAACACAATGGTTTGCAGTAGACTACAAATTTATTTTTACTGAGTATAGCAGACAAAAATTACATTGTGTTTAAAGAACTTCAGCTTTTAAGAGGCATATTTAGTTGTATGACAAGATGCCTCACGGCATCTTGATTAACAGTTCAAAATTAGCTTCATTAAGTAGGTCATTATTAGTACTCTTAGAAAAAAACTGTAGATAAGCACATTTATATATGTAGTGTATGTGTTTGCTACATCTATCTTACAAGTCAGTAAAAGGAAAAACAAGTACTCAATTGTAATTTCAAATTCAAAATAACCTTTCTCTTCTACACTATTGAGGTGCAATTCTCATTAATTTCTTAACAAAATATACACTGCAGAGACCTGTTCATCTTTGTGTCAAAAATGAATTAAACATTACTCTGAATAGTAATAAGTGCTGTAATGTTGTCTCCCTGTTTAATTTACATGTGTAGTAGTCTTTAATGATATAGTATGCAACTCTTCCAACCAATCCAAAGAGACCAAAAGATTCAATTATTCTCCAGATCTATAAACAGTTACAGAATTCCATTATGTATCAGAACTTCATTTCTGCTAAACCAGATACAAAGACAGCATACAGTAAAAGATGCTATGATCAATAACCAACAAGTCTGAAGGTCTGGGAGTAATATAAAAATACATTAAATTTTATAATACATAGTCTCATTATAGCTAAGAAGAATGCTGTCACCTCTTAAACAAAACATCCCATCTTTTTAATAAAACAAGAAATAAAAACATCAGTAAAGCTCTATATCAAATTAATGAAATTACAGACCTATAATGAAGAGATTATTGACTGAAACATTGACATGATAACTTAGGAAAATATCAAATATGCACTCTGTAGTTACAGTGAATGTATATGTTGGTCAAATATATATTCAGAAATTCCATGCAGTTAATTCAGTAGCATAGCTCAAGTGCTCAATTCTTCCCTCCCCCACCCCACCCAATTTACTTAGCAAAATATAATTTTGTTATCCAACTGCAAAATTTATCCAATTGCAAATGATTATAAATTTAAATATCTTCTCTGCATAACCTTCAATCTCTCTTTTTTAAAAAAACCTGCACTACATTTCAAGCACTTAAGTCACTAGATTGTCAAAAGCACCAGGAGGCACAACAAATCAGAACAGAACTGATATTTATGTGTCTGAAAAATTTGACAGATATTAAACAACCAAAATCAGGATGATTGGTTCTTAATTAAAATTTTTTTTGAATTTGTAACATCACAATAAAAAAGATACAATCCTTTTCCTCTATTAAATAAAATTTCATACATTAAACTGACACAAAAAACACCTCTCCCTCCTCCCCAAAGACTATACAAAACCTGAAGATCACAAATTTGTACGTTGGTATGTCTGAAACACAAAAAAATTAGTGTGTTCAAAATTAAACAGCATTCTGGAAAAACACACATGGTACCCATTTCACATAACTATATGAGACCCTATATAAACTTGGTAGATATTCAGGTACTGTAAGTGGTACTTCTCATTCTCAGTTAATCAAAAGTCAATAAATCAAAAAAAATTTCATCCATTCAGGATAAGCATAAATGTATTCTCCTGTGTGACAAAATAAGGGTAAAATGACATTATGTGTTGATGTGAAGAACAGAATGGCAGGGTAAAGATGATGTCTTTGTTATCCTCTCCAAAATAATTTTGTTGACACTGGGATAGTCAATACAAAGGAAAGAAGGAGTCACCGCAGGTCTGAACTGAGGACCCTGATTGTACCAATCACTGTCTAGCTACCACTGCTCCTTTTGTGACAGTTTGTCCTTACAAAGAAGTGATTATTTGATTGAATCAGCAACAACCTAGAGTCAACATTTAACAGGAAACTCGATTTTCAAATCATTTCAATGAATGATTTCAATTTCAGTGAACTGATTCAATGAAAACAGTAGGATTCATTTAATGTGACATAAATATACATAGTAAACACTGCTCGTGACAATCTGTATATTCTTGTGCATTCACTTTTTTCTCTTAAAATGACAGTGAGCTGAATGTCTGGAAGAATGCAAGTACCTTAAAACGTGAACTTCTACACAGACCACACCACATTTCTTTTTTTAGACAGCAGAAAAACTCACTATGAAAACTGAATTCAAGTACTTCCCTTGGGTCTCTTTTATCTTTCTACTAACTAACATCAGTCAAGAAGCATGCTCCATCCACATCAACTGGACGGTGTGTTCTTAGGACAAGCCTGACACAGAACGCGAGTTGCTTCTGTAGCTGAAGCTTGAGACCCCCTCCCCCCATTTCACCAGACAGGTTTCAGATTAGGCTAGGCGTATTACAGCCTCAAACTGGAGGGGCAAGAATACCAACAGAGGAAACCAACTAGAAATTCACCAAATCAAGGAGCAGCAGTGGCCTGCCTCCTCCAAGTCCTTAGGATTTCACTAACGGGGGAAAAAAAAAGAGGAAAAAAAAAAAAAAAAGAACAAGAAAAAAAAAAAAAAACACGAGGGGGTGGGCAGTTTGGGGTGGGGTAGGGGGAGCTGTGTTACGAGAGAGAAGCAGCCAGATGACCCAAGTCAGGGTGAGCTGATGCGAGTCACAAGAGATGGGGAAACAGCAGTGACGCACGAGGGCGGTCACCTGTGGGGCCACTGGATCCAGCCCCGCCCCCAGGGCAGCTGCAAAATCCTGGCCGGAAGCCCCCCAAAACACGCCAGAGGGAGGCAGAGCTGGGCCCCTCGGCCCAGTCGGGAACTCACCATCCACGGTTTTCTTCTTGAAGAGGGACGCCATGGTCTGAGACCGCGCCCGGGCGGCTCGGCTCGGCTCGGCCCGGTCCGGCCCGCGACTGGGAATGGACAGACGGGAAGACAGACCCTTGAAGGGTTCGGGGTGGCGGAGCGGTGACGAAGGAGAAGGGGTCGGGTGCTCCAGGAAGGGCCCGCGGAGGGCGGGTATCCGGGGAAGCTTGACTGCAGCAGAGTCGCCAGTAGCTCAGGTGACCGCGAACTAAGACACTTTTTGGAGAAGTCACTTCTAGGCGGCGCCTGCGCACTTTTGCTCGCGCGCCTGCGCACCGCCGCGGTTGAGGCCGCGCCGCTGCCCGCACCTCAGCTGCTGCCCGCTCCTGGTGCTCTCGGGGTCCGGGCGCTGGGCGTCAGGCGGGGGCGGAGGGGTCGCGGAGAGTCGGAGTCGGGCGCTCTGGTTGCGGAGAACAGACGGGGATACAGACGGAGACTTGCTCCGGGTGAAGGGGCTAAGAGGAAGAAGGGTTTCCCCCGAGTCCTAGGACCAGTGCGGGTCTTCCCGGAGCCAGGTGATTTGCGCCCATCTAGTTGCTGTCAGTATGAATATTTTCCTAAGTGCAGGGCTTGGTGGTGACGCTGAGGTCGGGTCCTGGGAGTTGTTTGCCTGCAGAGTTCACGCCCTTTTCCTTCCTGACTTGCTCAGCGAGCTCCCTGGCGCCCACTTGCGAAGCCGCCTGAAGCACCCGTGGCGGTCACCTGTCTCCTGGTGCCTGGCAGATCTTACCTGGAGTGGAGTTCCTGGCATTCAGAGCCTTGGAAGTGGGGAGGAAGAAAGGGAATAGGGGCAACTTTCTTTCTTCTCCATCCTCCCCCCTCTCCACCCCACCACGGGGGCAACTTTCTTAATGCAACGCTTTCTGCTTACGGGAAACATAAGGCTGGAAACACAAGGAAACATGTATATTGTTAAATCTTTTGGTAAAGTTAAATATTTGTCTTCAACTTGATTTCTTTAAGGCCATAATTTCTTATAATTGCTCAAGAAAAATCCATGGCCACATTATGAACCTATTAGAATGTAAGTTGCATATTAGTATCTAATGTGGGGGGAGAGAGGAAGCCCTGACATATTAAAGGAAAAAACAAAACAATGAATTAAAGAGCTGTTGTGTATGTAAGCATAAATATGGGAAATTTAATCTGTGATCCAAGATCTTGAACATCATTTTGAGTGTGTGTATACGTATCTGTTTAATATATTATTTTGCTATTTCAAATCTTATGTTTGCTTTGCACTTCTTGCCTACCAATCTTAAATGCTTCAAGCAGCATTGCCTTCCACAGAATAAAAATAAAGACACTCCAGCAATAGTGTCAATATTATTAGTCACCCCTGGCTTTATGAATCATGTTTAAGAATTTTTAACAACTTGAGATATTCAGGCTTCCCTTCCTCATTTTTTCCCCCTTATCAGAAATCAGAGCCTTCAGGGCCACTGGTAATCCTGCTGTTGCTGCTAAAATTTAGTTAAAGCTCTACTCATGAAAACTCAGAATGACATAGTAATATACAATGTGTAATTGTCTTACTCCTTCACAAGTTATTCTAGATATTGTGGGAAAGTAAAGTAAGAAAACAAACAACCAAAAATGATAGACTCTCTAAACAAGGCCTGGTCTTTTCTGGAGTAAGCTCTACAGCAAAAAAGCGGTTTGCTCCATGCCTATTGTAATGAATGGTATTGAGCTGTGCTTGAATGCATGAGAGGCAATAAGCTGTTATGTACATAGTAATCCTGCTCCTCCCTGCTGCAGTCACCCTTATTTTATTACTCCTACACAATCCCCCCTACTGACCCAATTGTAACAGTTGGGAAAATGCCAGAATACTTAGCAGCAACCATATGGAAGGCCCTCCAAAAGTGCACAGCAGGAGCTAAAGACAGGACTTGTTCATTACAATAAAGACAAAATAGAAATGTATAGTATTTAAACTCAGCACTGCAATAGCTTAATTATTTCATAGTTTGAAACAGGCTGATACTCAGCTGATAGACCCTGGCTGGATGGCATTCATACTGATCATTTGGTGACCAAATTGTGCTGGTACAGGGCATACACACTTAAATTTAAGTGTTTAGGATATCCAGACTACAATGCTCTTTTCCATTTACTGAATACCACTATCTCATACTAACTGAACCAAGACACATATATAAGCATATTGAAAATATTTTAATGTTACTGCTTTGAAATCACATGAAGACATAATTATATCTTATGGTCACATCATTATGACCCAATACACACTCTCCTCTCTAACTGCTCAGTGAAAAACATTTATTACATGCCTAATGAAATGTGCCTCACTATGTGCTAGCCATGTACCAATGAAGAACTAGTTCCTTTTCATCTTTTTCTTATCTATTTCCTAAAACATTTTTCATTTATCCTCACATGTTACTTGCATTTCTGACACCAGTTCTGATATCCACTCCCAAACACACCAAGCAATTCTTTCATGCCAACTCAATTCTGACACACCTACCTGGAGATAGCAACAGACTCCACAGATTAAAGGCTCATTCCTAGAAGACTGCCCCCATTTCAGATGCCAATGGCCAGTCCAGGCTTTTAACCTGTTTGTGCTGGCCATCGATAATTCTGATTTATAAGTCAGTTCCATCCAGTCCTCTCCACGGGGTTGTTTAATTTACTGGAATAGCTCACAGACCTCCGGATAGCATTTTTCTCACTAGATTACTCCTTCATTACAAAGGATTTTAAAGGATACAAATAAGCAGAAATTGATAAAAATACATAGTGCTAGGTTTTGAATGCAGAAGTTTTCTATTTGGTTGGAGTTGAAGGCACAGGTGATTTCACATGGATGCATCTGGTTTACCAATCTGAAATTGACTCAAACCCTGTCTTCCTCCTCCCCCCCCCCCAGTTGGACTGAAAAGGAATCGAAATACCTGATTAAGGCACAGAGCATGATGATTTGATTTGCATATGTTGTGAAATGATTACTGTAGGAAATTCAGCTAACATCTATCTTCTGTAGATAAAATAATAATTTTTTTTTGTGGTGAATGCAATTCAGAATTTGCCACTTAATTATCATATCATCAGCTCATTAGCTGTAATGATCGTGTGCGTTCTAAGTACTTATTTAATCTTATAACTGGAAAACTTAGAAGGGTGGAGACATTTTAAAATAGGGAGGGAAACACTAGTAGAAAAAACTATCATTTGCCTATAATTATGTTTTTATGTTTGCTTTTTTTTTTTTAAACAATGCTCTGATGTTTACTTGAAAGTTGCTAAGAGAGGTCATCTTAAAAGATTCCATCATAAGAAAAAACATTTTGGTATTTTGCATTATCTATGGAGTGTGCTCAAATGCAATTGTTTTAACAAACATTTGTTTCAGAAGTCATCCAAATTGCGAGTACTGATGATTTTGAACTTTTTTCTAGAGGACAGAATAGTAACCAATTTTGTATAGTCAAAAATAGTTGAATCTTGTTAATACTAATCAACTCTTTCCTTTAATCACTTGTCTCATTCTTCCTCTTCACATAAAACCCCCAGACTTATTCCTCCTATGTCCTGTTTTAGGTTACAGCATAAATGGGTATATCCAGAATAACAGTTTTTGGATTCCTCAATAAACATTCTTGTCTTTTAGTGGATCCTATAATTTTTGGATTTAGTGATACCTTTTAACCACCTTCCTCCAATTATCCCATCGTCTGTCAGGCAATCACAAGTCTGATCTTTCTTCTGTTAGTTTAGGGACTTGTTTTATGTTGTTTTAGATTCTATGTATAAATAAGAACTTGCAGCATTTGTTTTTCTCCAACTTAGTTTGCTTACGTAGTCTTCCAAGGTTCATCTATGTTGTCATAAATGGTAGGGTTTCATTTTTTTGATGAATATTATTCCTGCGCGTGCAGGTGTGTGTGTGTGTGGGGGGGGGCGTGTGTGTGTCTCCCACAATTTTTCTATCCATTCATTGATTTATAGACATTGAGCTTGTCTCCATATATTGACTATTGCAAATAATGGCTGCTATGAACATGGGGGCTTAGATATCTCTTTGTATTGGTGGTTTTGTTTACTTTGGATATATCCCAAGAGGTGAAATTTCTGCATCATATGGTAGTTCTGTTTTTAATAATTTTGAGACTCCACCATAATGTTTTCCATAATGACTGGTTTAATTTATAATTCTGACAATGAACAAGAATTCCATTTTCTCTACTCCCATGCCAATATTTTTCATTGCTTTTCTTTTTCATGATGGCCATTCTAATAGTCCTGAGGTGATATCGCTTATATACTTTTAATTTGCATTTCCTTAATGATGACTTGAGTCATCTTTTCAGGTACCTTTTGATCTTTTACATGTCTTGCTTAGAGTAATATATGCTCAGGTATTTTGCCCACTTTTTAATTCAGTTTGTTTTTATTTTGTTTTGGTGTTATTGTTGAGTTGTCTTGAGTTCCTTATATACTTTGAATATTAGCCCCCTAGCGAATACATGGCTTACAGATACTTTGTCCACATCCTCTAGATTGTCACTTCACTTTGTTGATGGTTTATTTTGCTGTACAGAAACTTTTTGTTGCTTGTGCTTTAAATGTCATATCCAAAAATTCACTACCAAGACTCATGTTCAGGAGGTTTATTCATATGTTTCCTGTTAGAAACTTCATGGTTTTATTTCTCCCTTAGAATTTTTATGGACTCTTTATTACATACCATACTTGATTAAATACATGGTCAATGGTTATGGAACTCAATCTCCAGTCCTTCTCCCTACCCCAGATGTCTGGAATGGAGATTCAAATATGGAATTAGAAGTTCTAACCAATTAATTATACAGATGATTCCTCTGCTCAGCACCTCCTATCCTTCCATGCTTTCTAGAAATTACTTCATTAACATAAATTCAGGTATGGATGAAAGGAGTTTGTTATGGATTACAAGGCACCTCTATAACTTTTTATCACTTAGGAGATTCCAGAATTTTAGGAGCTCTGTGGACAGAATTCCTTTTAAAGATCATAATCTTTATTAGAAGTTTTCTAAGATTCCTTTAGAATCTGAAAAAATTTTTATGAATAAAATACAGCTTAAATACCTTGGTGCACAGTTTTTCATACCCTATGGATATTACCAACTGTTGACTTATCTTTAAAGATATGGCAAAGCAAAAGACATAGAATTTCACCATTTGAATCATACCAATGTTCATCTCTTTTCGAGATCAACATGTGTTATTTTCGTGCTTCCATTCCACTCCATTCCCCTTCCACTCTCACTTGAACATAGAAGATAGTAGTCCTCTTAAAATGTGAATCAATTCATACTATTCTGCTTCTCAAAAAGATCAACATATCAGTACTGTAGACAGAGCAAATGAAACATGGTGGAGTTTTACAGCAAAGGAAAAATGTTTATTTGATGGCCAAGGGCTATAACCGGGGAACACAGACCTTAGAAGCACTGGAGTTCTGTGCTCCAGTTACCCAGAGAGGTATGCATTTCTATGTTCATTACAGCACTATTTACAATAGCCATGCTATGGAAACAATCTCAGTGCCCAAGGAAAATGAATAGATAAGGAAGATTATATATACACAATGGAGTACTATTCTCATATATATATTTATATATATATATATATACCTATATATAACCATATATATGTGTGTGTGCTTATGTATGTATGTATATTATAAAATCTTGCCATGTTGCTACCGGGTGACTTGGTTGGATGAGCAACCAGGAACTCTGGTAGTGATGTAGTTGAAAATTGTATTGGGTGCCATATTTCCCTAGTGGCCAGGGTCTGAGAGAAAGACCTATGAAAAGAAGTGAGAGGCGTGAAAGGGCTCGTAAAATCAGGTGCTAGGGAGAGGTGAGAAGGATGGGAGTGGTGGACTGGTAAAGAGCAGCACAAGAGCCCAGCTTGGGCAGAGGCCTCCTGGAAGAGTGAGGTGGTAGTGGGTAGGAGTCATGGTGGGAGGGTGGCCAGCAGATGAGAAGCTGGTGTGGAGTCAGATGCCATAATGGCAGGCTGGGGGTTGACCAAGGACTGCTGAGGACAGGCTGGGTGAATTTTGTCAGACAGTCTCAAGGTGGGCCTGGTAAAGGAAGTGCATGGATCCGTAGCAGGATGGTGTGGAAGCTTGCTGGAAAGCTGATGTCTGGGAAAGCCAGGGATTTGGAAAGCTGATTTTGCATCTGTATTTGTTGCTTGAAGAATCTTGGAAAAGCTGAGCAGCTCGGTATGCTTAAGAGAGAAGCATAGAGAAGATGAAAAAGAAAGACTTTGCAGAGTGCCTGCCTCAGGTTTGGAGGGACAAAGGGGCACCATCTTGCATTCATGCCTTTGGGACCTTTGGGCCTAAAGGGTAATTGGGGTAAAGGTACTGGCCACTTGTGGCATTAAGGAATTTTTGTTTCCCTGGTTAATTTTCCAGGTTAATAAAACTCTGTTGTTTAAATTGCACTGTGACTTTAGCAACTGCTACGTGTGGATGGTAAAAATCCAGGCAGCAGAATCCACTAATTAAAAGTGCCACTTTTTCCTGTGGCTTGTTGTTGGGGGCTTCTGCCCCATTTGCACCAGATTATCAGTGTGAGCTAATATGAATGAAGTTGGAGATTATGCTAAGTGAAATTGGAAGGAGGAGAAAGTCAAATACTGGAAATGTCATTTAATACATGGATATAGAGAAACAAAACAATGGGCCATATTCAGCCAAATTAATAACAACAAACTGAAAAAATCTGACTGTAGAACTGAAGTTATGGCAGGGGAGGAGGTGGAAAGGGAGAGTAAAGTAAGGAGGGGTCAAATGGATTATGATGGAGGACTCTGTAAACCTTGGTGGTGGATGTGATGTGATAACATAAACCTGAAGGGTGTGATTCTGTACCCTTAAATCACATAAACATGTAAACCAATGTTGCCTCAATAAATAAGGCAGGCTAATTCACTCTCAGGTCCACCTTTAGTTTATGAAGTTTCAGTTAGTGTTTGTGGTCTCCCCATAGCATAGAGCTTTGTAATCAAAGTAGAACTTGTAATCAGAGCAGAGCGTTGCAGAACATATGTGGAGCCTTCCTGAATGACTGCCCAGAGGCAGCAGCCTGTATTAGGAGGCAGGTCTGGGGATGCCCACATAGCTGTTTTATGATTGCATGCTTACGTCTGTGGTGGTCTGGGAGTTCAATAAGCTTTATGGTACACAACATTCTCAAATTGTTCTCTGAATAAGCTTACCTGGATCAGCATGTCTCCTATGGTTCCCCATAAACATTTTGTCCCTTGTCCCCCCCCCCCATGGTCCCCAATCCCAACATCTTTCTTGTTGTTTGATTAATTACACCTGCCTATATCTGTTACTGAATAGCAAGAGATCTGCTGCCTAGACAGTAGCTCCTTGCCACCTTTCCTTGCAGACTTGCTCCAAGACTTCTCCCTGTCTCTCTCCTCACCATCCAACGCAAAGAGTATTCAGACTGGTGAGTGTCAGAAGTAATTGGTCAAATTTCAGACCTGGGTGGTCTGTGTCAGGTGAGTCTTATTTCAACTTCTTCTAGTAGGTAGTTTGCTTGAACATGCTTGGATATGTCAGACCACCAAGCCTCAGCCACCTCCCATCTCTGTTTTACTTACCCAGATTCAAATGACTCAACTATGTTTCCTATTGCCTAACAATAGGTATGTCTGGGCCACACCCATATGTACATGTGCATTCACATGTGTACTCACATGTCTACATCTGTTGTATGTGTACATTTCTATTCATTAAAATTCATTATTTTTTTACTATCCAAGTTGCTCTCTTAGTTACTTTCTTCATTATGTGTCACTAAAGTGGAACATAACTGTTAAGCTATGCTTTAGAATTATACCATCTACTGCCTCCCTTGTGCTGAACTCTTTCTGATAGCACTCTTTGATTTCATTAGTGATTATGACCATCAAATTTTTCATCACACCATTCTTTTAGTCAAGATTTTTAGCCCTTAAAAAAATAGATTCTTATCAAATCCTTCCCAAACTGTACTTTAGCTAATTTCTTTCTCCTTAATTAAAAAAAAATTGCTTTTTTAAAATCTATTATTGTTATAGTGAGTCACTTGTAGGGGAATGTGTCTGACACTGGTATTTATTTTATGGGGAAGATTGATTACAGGTTTGCTTATGTTGACTTTTCCCCCTAGCACTGGATCCTAAACTTCATGGGTTCAGAGACAATATCTTGTCATACCCTTGTCAAAAGTTCAGAAATAGAAGAAGTAAAACCAAGAAATCTCTTACGTAGTACTTAGTAAAAGTGCACACCCCCAAAAGACAGCAACCTGGGAATTATCAAACCAAAACATGGAATGATACTCAGTTGTGTATTATTATAAAGCAATTTGCATAGTGAGGAGGCAGTGATAGATGTAACAATAGAATTGTATTAATTGACAGGAAATTGTTCAGTGGTTACATCATATCAATTTTGAAAACTTTAAATTTTGGAAACGGTTTTAATTTTCTAGAGGCATAAGCAAGGAATGAGCCGAGTCAAGTTAAGTCTTGCAAAAGAAGCTACATTTTCTTTGTCTGTATGACTAAACTGATTTTGTCTGCTTAAGAAATTTTCAAGGTTGGTCTTCATTTATTTTTTATTTTAACATCCTTCAATCAATTCCCTATTGGAAAATAAATATACTTAGTAGAAACTTAACAATGTAATAGTAGCTTTATATTACCTATATGTCAAATATTTTAATACCACAACTAAATAATATATATTTGGTACATTTGTATCCACTGACACTCAATTTCAAGTCTCCATATATCTGAAGGGCAGTCAGCATTATCCATCTCCATAAACTACATAGGCTAGAGAGCTAGTTCAAAGTTACTAAGTAACTCCGTCTTAGCTCTAGGTAAGGATTTAGTATCCCTATCCCTTTGTTCCTGTTTCATTTAGGTTCAGATTTGGACATATTTGCAAACTGCTTGGCTATTTCACTGAAGATCTTATGCTCTATTCTGCTTTGTATTTACTGCTATTATATAAAATCTATTTATAAACAAGATTCTGAATATAGAGCCACTTATATAGCACTAAAAAAAATAGAGACATAGAAGCTTATGTCAGAAACACTCGTTGACAGAATATAAAAATTCTCTTATTTGTTGTAGGATATAATCAGGAAAGAAGTAAAAATGCTTCTTCAAGTTCTGTAGTTGCTAAGGTGTTGAACTAGAATATATGAATGGGGGACATTTTTAATGTGCTTAACTTCATAATCAATAATGTCATTTTGGTTTGCAAATTATCTTGTAACTGTCACTGTATAGGGTTACCAGGCAAGCAGAATGTGGACTGCCTAAATTGTTGCTTCTAGTGTTCACTCATAGGAATTACAGGGTTTGATTTTAACAAAATGGAGCTAGAGAAGGATGTTGTCCTTAAGCTTTCTGGCTCCCTTCTGTTCTCAGTGCTCAAAATTTACACATGAATTCCCCTCTCTCAAATTCTCCAAATTCAAGAGCAGATAGCACTATTCTTACCCAACAAAAAGACAATAATCAACTAAATAAAATGATCTCAAACACATGGATGATTTTTGCACATTTTAAATCAAATAATGAATGTAACATGCTTCA
The DNA here is from genome assembly GCA_004024945.1 of Uropsilus gracilis. Classification (NCBI taxonomy): domain Eukaryota; kingdom Metazoa; phylum Chordata; class Mammalia; order Eulipotyphla; family Talpidae; genus Uropsilus; species Uropsilus gracilis. The sequence goes on from PVHY01005959.1 coordinate 63,876, forward strand.
GCTTATTCACCAGGTTTTAGTGTTAAAAGTTGAAATTTTTCCAATAATTTCTGCATCCATGCTTTAATAGTTTCAGAAATTCACCTCATTTCTCTCTTTGTCTTTCTTTCTTTTAAAAATATGTGCCATAAAGAATGAATCAGACTAGTCAGACATTTACTCAATGAAAAAGCTAAATAGTACCCTAAATGTGTGTGGCTGCACATCATTGGTTTTATAGTCTAAAAGAGTTCGTGTGCTATTTGGAATATGTAACAACATGATCCTTTTTGAAAAATAAACTAAACTTTGCCCTGAATTCCTTACAGTGTTAATAGTAGTTGCACATGAGTAAATCAAGACAGAATTTCTGCCCCCTGGCACAACAGAGCATATGTATATATTTGCTCTTCAATCCAATAAGGACTTTAAAGTGCAGAAGTACTAGCATACAAAATAGAAATGAACTTCAATATAGGGGTAATAGATTTAATTTGTAAATGAAATAAGACCTTAATAGCTATGTTACTTTCGCTTTTAAGTAAAGAAAATTACCAAAGGCTCTGGATGTTAGATGCTGGTAGATTATTAAGTATGAATAATTTACTGAAACAATTATTCTGCATTTTCTATACAAATAAGGTGGACTTTTATATAGTAATACCCATTTCAAGATGCTTAAAGAGATCTTCTCTTCATTACTTAATTCAGTTATGTAGCAAATACATATAGAATAACTACTGTATGAAATATATAACATAATTTTTTTGTAATTAGAAATCAACTAGACATCAACTAGACATTGATTTTTGTTCCAAAGAAGTTAAAAATAGGACATATCAGTTATTAAATGAAAACAATATATGTCAATATATAAGCAGTAAAATTAGCAAAATTGTATGATTCATCAAATTTATGACTATAAATCTTTCAAATAGTTTATAACTAATATATTTAAAATATATTTTCCTTTTTAAATGACTTCAAAAATTTTTTATTTTACATATATATGTATTTTTATTAAAATAAGATTAGTTTATGTTATATAGATTTCAAGTATAAAGCCTTATAAATAAACATCTGTATATATATTATGTCCATCATTAAATGTCTAGTTTCTATCTGTTGCCTTATAACTGATTTTTTTATTCAATTTACCTACCCTGTCTTCTGATAACCACTATTTTTTCATATAATCTAAAAGTCTAATTTTGTTTTGTACATTTATTGTTGTTTTTTAATCAAGCACATATGAGTGAAATCCATATAGTAATTGTCTTCACATTTTAAATATTTTGATGCAAAGAAATAGAAGAATGTCTATGGTACTAAACCTGAACCTACTGGTAGACATAAGAGCAGTAAGAATTAATACCTGGATTTATATAATGACTAGATTTTGGGGGGAATAAAGTATAATATTTTGACAAATTAACAGGGGGGTTTCCTATCTTTGTTTTCTGCTTTATTTGTGAGAATTACAATTTAGGCTATTTGAAAATGGAATTTCAGTTTTTTAGGATCTTACATTTAAATATGTATTTAGACCCAGTCAGTCTTTTCCAAGACTGACTTTTACAAGTTTCTTATGATCACACAATCAGTAATCATAGTTAGTGATGTCCTTTTCTATGTGTGACTTCAAGAAGTATAAAAGGTATGAGGAAAGGTTTCTGCCAAACTAAGAGTCATGTCTTGGAATAAGACAACCAAACTAGCAAAGTAGTTTTTATTAAGAGAGTCCGATTTGTAGTTCAGAATAGCCAAGGTGATTTCTCACCAAAAGAACAGATTTAATAGGTTAAAAGAGTTTTTGTGACAATTTTTACTGCTTTTGGAGTATCTCAGTATGTTTTTGAGATTGTTTAGAATATTATACTGATTAATAAAGAAGTTGCTTTTTCCCAGCTTCTCTTTTAGATGTCTAACCTTGATTTTAATACCAGAAGGATGCTAAGTAAGACCCTGAATTCTGATGGAACAGGTGATCAAAGAGTAAAACAATTCAAATGTACTATATTAAAACTTGAAGGACAGAAGTCTGATATGGGTCTCACTGAACCCATATCAGGGTTTTATCTGGAATCTCAATGCAAATTTTCTTTAGTAATCTTGAAGAGTGAATTTGCTTCCCATCTTTTCCAGCTTTTAGAGGATGCCGGAAATCTTTGTTATCTTGCCCCTCCTTCCATTTTCAAAGCCAGTGATGTATCTTCCTCCAACCTGTGTTTGATTCTGACTCATTTGCGTTTTCTTTTAAGGTCATTTGAGATTGCTAAGATTGTCCCAGAATATTTTTTTTAGTAGTGTGAACTTAATGCTATAGATACAGATATTATGAAAGATGTCCACCTAGAACACATTAATATTATAATACAATATTAACTTTAAAAAGTCATTTGATTAGAAACCTTAATCGCATATGCAATTTTAAATTCTCCTTTGCTATGTGACATAAAATGTTCACAAGTTTCAAGTATTAGGATATAAACATGATTGAAGGAACGTATTCTGCATAAGCTTTTTAAATAAAATAAGTATCAATCATTGGTCCCGCATTGATTTTCTTTGGGCTGTTCTAGTTGTAGAATATTTTTCCAACGGTACCTAATACCCCCTTTCTGGTTATAGTTACTCTTGACCTTCCTGACACCAATCTGATAATCTTTGCTGCTGCTATGAGTTATGGTTGGATATGTTCAAAGCATTAACCTATCTAACATGCATTTGGCGGGAGTATCCTTGATGTTTTCTCACATCAACCTTAATAGATTTCTGGGAAAGGGAGTAAAAGATTTGTACAAATCCTGACATGTTATTTTTCATTAAAATAAACTGCTAAATATTTTGTTCCAAATTCTGCCTTATATCCGGATATAGTGTATTAATACTCAATGTTCAGAAAAATTGATATTTAGTTTTGGAGTCAAACTGCATTCATACTGTTTAGTATTCCTCAATATATTTAAGTATTCAAATAGTTGACTACTTTTTAATCTTATCCTCCATATTGTGACACGTAGTTTGTAACATGTCTATAATACTTCATCAACATTTAGCCTTAAAATAGAAATACATTTCAAAAATGTGTACTTGAGTAATTCCACAAAATTTGATTGTAAGAAGCACAGAGAAGGCAGAACTAGACCAAATGCTCAATGATTTTTACCCAGTTCCTCCTTTCCCATCTGTTCATATGTGTTTGCAAGAATTTTAGAGGTAGAAGAGATCTTTTCTAAGCATTTTGTTGAAGTAACATTAGTTTTATGACATTATAGATGTTTCAGATATACATCATTAGAAATCATTAACTGTACTATTAAAAGTCTAATTCCATCCTTTACCATAGGGTTGGCCCCTTTTATCAGATTTATACCATCCTCCCTCCTTCCCTTGGTAGCCATTAATTTGATCTTGGTATTTTTAAAAAGGTATCTTTCTTTCTTTCTTTCTTTCTTTCTTTCTTTCTTTCTTTCTTTCTTTCTTTCTTTCTTTCTTTCTTTCTTTCTTTCTTTCTTTCTTTCTCTCTTTCTTTCTTTCTCTCTTTCTTTCTTTTTTAACTTTAGTGCAATAACACTGCTGTCTATGATTTAGGGGAATAGGCTCATTCCTCCTTAGATGTATATTACATGCCATACCAACCCATCATCAAGGCCCCCTAGTTCTTTACTTGGGCCATTAGGTCCCTCTACCTCCTTTGTTCCCATCTCCACCCTCTCCATCTTTAGTAGCTTCTTCTGCAGTCATATTATAGGGTTTATTTTGGTTTAGTTTTATTTGTCCCTTTGTTGATGTTTTCTTTATATTTCACATATGAGTAAAATCATCCAGTCTTTTTTCTTCTCTGGCTTATTTCACTTAATATAATCCCCATCTGGTCCCACCATATTGCCAAAATTGGAAAAAGTTTATCTTTTTTTTTTAATGGACAAGTTTATGTTCTATATATATGCCACAGGTGTGTGTGTATATATATATTTACATATATATATATATAGACAAAGCAGTTATGCTCAAAAAATGCTCAATGAGAATTTTTTGTTTGTTTCTTTATACACCACTTGAATGGAATCATACAGTATTTATGTTTCTTTGCCTGAATTAAGAATGGCATCTCAGGGGTAATTTATTACAAGTATTTCAGTTTACAAATAGACATATCAGGAGTCATCACAAGGAATTGCTGAATCTCACTGTTGGTAAGTGTAAGGTCTACCTACTAAGAATCTAGTAGATTGAACTTTCAAACTAATGCTGATGCTGTCTTAGACTATAGTTGTGTCTTAATAAAGAAGCAGGAAAGAAAGAAGAGAAAAGATATGGAAAACAATCTGAGCAATTGCAGGTGCTACTGATACATTTAGATATTTTAGTTTTGTGAAGAAATGGTAGTGGTATAATTCATGTAGTTCACTGAAGGTGGTTGTGTAAATATCAAACTTCTCATTTTCTTAGGAGCTAGGAGATTTTTTTTCATTCAAAAAATAATTTTTGTCATCCAATGAGGACATTAAGTAGAGCACTCATTAACATTCTTTAAAGATGTTCTGATTTTTAAATGAATATAGAAAAGTTCTTTCAGGTCAAAAGCATGTATGGGCAAAGATGAGATCAGCTAGACCAAAGATGCAGAAATGGGATCAGGATATTGGAGTTGGAATTTTTGAAGGCCTATTCACAATCTGCTGATGGAATTATAAAGTGATGAAGGTAATTCTCAAAAACAAATCAGGATGTGCACATCTACCAAGATCATTCATTCAATTTCTAATCCATCAGATGGAACTTTCCGTTCTTCCATTTCTCTTTTAAGCCCTATCTAATGTTTTCCTGGTTAGAGTGGTATTGTGAAGATGAAGAGAAAGTGCTAATATTTCTGTGGGATACAGTCTGCATAGTAGAAAGCAAAAAAAAAAAAAAAAAAAAAGCCAGGCACAGTGGCTCATTCCTGTAAGCTTCAGCTATGAAGCGGCTGGGGCTAGGGATCGCGGTTTGAGTCCTGTTGGGGCAACACAGCGAGACCTACTCCCAAAAAATAGCTGGGCATGGTGGGACATGCCTGTAATGCCAGCTACCTGGGTAGATGAGGCTGGGCATTGCTTGAGTCCATGGTACCCCAGACAACATGAGCCTGCGGTTCCATGAGCAAATAGTGAGATCTAGTTTCGAAAAAAAAGAAAAAAAGCAAGAGTAACAAGAAGAGACATTTTAACTCAGTTGAAATTATGAACACTCATTATCTTCAGGTACATGCTTTTAAATTGCTTTAAAAAGTTACAACAGGTTTTATGTCAAAAGAAAACTTTTCCAAGATAGAACTTTAAATGTCTAGAGTAATTTATTTGAATACAAATAGAATTTATGTTTACCTTTTTTGGTACTATTTGACTTTATAAGAACAGGAGGTTTCTTTTCCACATTTTGTACACAAGCAATTCAGTAGTAAAGCAGTTCTAAGCACAAGTTGTTTTATCAACAAGGGAGGTTAGGGACTACCTCCTTGGGGGTCATAAATATAGTTTTCCATCTGCTAGAAACTGTTTAGGTGAAACATGCCTCAAGACAGGGGCTGGATCAGATGATCTCTGGGGGTCCCTTCCATTCTTTTGAGTCTTTGAGAGAAATTTCTAATCAGCATGTTAATGAGTACTTTAAATTTGTATTCTGGTTTCCTTGAAGATAATTACCAGAAACACTAAGTGGAGAACAGCATTTCTAAATGCCTGCTTAAAAGAAGAAAAGAAAGAAAGAAAAGAAAAGGAAAGGAAGAAAAGAAAACCAAACCTGGGGTTTCCTTTGAAAAGAAAAAAAAAAGAGGTAATAAAATATGACCCACTTAATGTCGGAAAGGCAATTACCTGAGAAGGTAGTATGGTCCAGTGGTCTTGGCGACAATGCAGCAAGTCCAAGGCTGCTGCATCTTTCTGTCCTCTGGTGTCTTGCTGTGTGACCCAGGGCAAGTCACTGGACCTTAGTTTCCTCATCTGAAAACACAGGACCCCAGGAGTTGTGCTTGATTACCTGACTAATATCAAGCTACAGGAATTAAATGAAGAATGGAATTTCATTTTGGGCTTCACCACTGCTGCAGCGATGACAGATGGGAATCATATGAATTAGGTTAGCCCCTGTGCTTCATTAACTGACAGGAGGAAGTTGGAATGATACGGATGGTAAATGAAACTTTGAAAATCTTGGAAAAAAATCTTAATTTGAATATTCTATAGTTAGTCAATAGAGCGAAGATTTATTATGATTTCTGCACCATAGAAAATTTGTGATATTATCCTGTGTTCGATGAATCTAGTTACTCTAAAATTGCCCCCCAGAGAAAAGCAATGAGGAAAATACTTGCTAGTTTGAACCAATGTGTTTTACTTTTGTAGTTAGTTGTTAGGGGGAAAAAAAACCCTTTTATTAAATTGGCATATATCTGCTTTATAAATTAAGACAAAATTGTACTGGTCCACATTATCTTTTTTCCCCCTGTAACTTCCTTTCTTTACTCAGAGTTAAATAAGTATAACTGAGTTTTCATATGTTTCTTGATACAAAATGTGAATCACCCTGGGTGATTAAGCTGGCAGATTTCCAAACCTGGCACTTAGTGTTACATTCTTAGCCAGTATTATTTTCTACAACTCATGTTTTCCTACCAGAGATCACTACTTATTTTGATAAACATATCTTAAATAAGAAATTAAATAAGGAGTTAAATTTATACATGACTAGAAAGTAATGTTTACTAGAGTCAGCTAAAAATTATGTTTCTGACATACACTAGAGAAAGCAAATAACAATAACAAAAGTTTATGGCAATATTTTTGACTGAATTTGCTAATTTCAGTACTTTTAATAACCATTATCTAAAACTTAATATACTATCCCCATTAAATTGTAAGGTCAACCCCACATTTTAATTAGAGATTGCAACTGTGTGCTGTCTTTGTTCATGAACATAAAGAGAGGACAGGGATTGCACAGAGAACAGTACTCTCCTTTAAGTTTAGGGAATCATAAATTCTGGTTCTGACTCTGCTGTTTGGCTTTTAGATGGGATTATATTATATTAGTCTCACCATCTGTACACTATGAATAATCATTTTTATTAACTCACAGGTGTGTTGTAAAGAATAGATGATTACAAAGTTACTCAGTACATTCAACCTTTCTCAGAGCCCAGATAAGAAAAGCAAATTTGGGTTAAAATATGCAAAGCAAAAGGACTGAACTCTCTAATAAAACTGAGAGTCACATTTAACCTGACAATAAAAAATATTTTCTAAGAATGTTTATTTACCAAAACTCTTCACATGACATAATTTCTTGCACAAAATGTACATGATGTAGATTATGCCAAGACTTACGGACAACAAGAGAAACATGTACTCACCCTGTAATGCTTTGATGTCTTATATGAGGCTTTCTTTCTTTTCTTTTCTTTTTTTTTTTAGTTTATTTTGTTCTTTAGGTCACAACCTCTGTGTTTTATTGTTTGTTTGTATTTTTTGGGGGGTACCTTCCCCTCCCTCTTTTGGTGCCCTTTCCATTCTCTCAAACCCCACTCTTTGTTGTTTACTAGTTGTGCTAAGTCCATTGGTCTCTCCTATGGCAGTGTCCTTTCACTGGGTGAGGGACTGTGTTGTTGGAACCAAGCAAGCCTTGCTGTTAGGTTTTCAGTTTTAAGTTTGCGTTGGGTGGCCAGGCTGTATTCATTTGTGATCTTTCTTAAGAACTAGATTCACTCTGGTCTGTGCTGTATTTGGTAGTAAATTGCACCTTTAATTAAAAGCATTAGTGGCAACTTGGTTTGAAGAGTGGGAATAGGATAACTGCTAGGAGTTACAGAAATATATTTTGTGCAAAATATTGGCATTAATTAACATGACACAGATAAAATGTCCTTAGACTTTTGTGACTTTTCCTGTTAAAGTTTTAATTCTAAGAACACCAATACCGCATGCCCAATTTGGGTCAGATATCTACTCCTGGATAACTAGATAGATTCAGAATAAGAATATATCAGGAAGCATTTTTTCTTATTAGTAGACAATACCTACATAGAAGAAGAATCATTGTGAACCCCCAAATCACTCCAAGGTGTTGACTCCAAAAAACATGCTGCTAAATGTTCATAATCCTTTGCAATATGAGAGAAAGCTAACATACTCACTTTTTTTCTGTTCTTGTTAGAGTGTACATGTTTTACAACCTACTGCCCAATAAACCCTTTTTAGTCTTAGCCCATTTACTCCCTAGAGAGGAAAATTTGTTAGAATACAGAGTTGGAAATTTTGCCTTTCCAAATTCCTTTCTTGTTAGGACTTTTGGGGAGAATTTGCTGTAAAAATACCACTCTTTTACCAATCTCAGTTTCTCCTCATAAAATTTGAGTGTCTTCTAAGAAAAATGAAATACATAAACAAGTTAAAGAGTCCTGGCTTAGTGTTAGGAACATCAGAAGGAAAGAGAATTTCAAGGATGGATAGTCAAACTTGTTAGAATCATTCACAGTAGATGAGAAATATGGGGCAGAGTAAAATACCATTTTATTTTGTGATTATCTTTGGTGACATTCAGAAATGTAGCATTATTAGTGTAGGAACAGAAGGTCAAAATAATTTAAGACAGAGCCGATTATGGTTAGATGGTAGTGGAGTAAGCAGTATAGAATATATTCCAAGTTTTGATATTTAAGTAAAGAGAAAATAGATAGATTTTTGGGCATTTAAAATACCACCTCACAAAATCCAGTTGGATGTGTGTGCAGCTCCAGGAAACCCCAAATATGCCTATGAAGAAAGGTGACAAATATCTTCAGATATGGCACAGGACTTCTTTTGTCTATGCACTCACTATCAGTCTTGAATGGCTGCCTGTAAGTATCTTCCTTTTTATCATTCATTGCTTTTCTTTTTTCCTTCTTTCTAAGTCTCTTTAGCCTCAAAGAACTAAGTTGCAGTTAAGGCAACTAATATTTTTGTCTTTGTGTTTCATCCTGCCCTCAGTTTGAATTAATTTATAGCATATTAATATTTTTGAGTATATTATATCTAAAGGCAAACAATTCATTTATAGGAAGTGATCAAAAGTAATAGGAAACTAATGTTCTCCATGATTGTATTTATAGCAACATGAGAGTTCTGAATGGTGACACAAGATGAAAGATGGTGGTGCCATTTTTATTAAACTATTTGAATACTCTCTACTAACAATCACCTGGCATACTTTATGCCACAGTTTTGTCAGATAAAAAGCAAAGGAGAGCTTTTTTTTTTTTTTTTTTTTAGAAAGGAAAAGGTATTATCTTTGCCTGTGAGATTTAAACAAGGAAAGTGGGTGTAAAAGTGAACAAGTGAATTAGGAGATAGCTGAACAGCTAGCTCACATATACACCTTGATTTATTAAGCAATGGAGGAAGAAAAGTTACCTATTGTGATAAGTTGGCAGAATATATGTAGAAAAAAAACAGAGAAGTTCTGGAATGACTATGTGCTGAATTAGATAGGAATCAACAATATTTTATTGTTTTCAAGATAGTATTGTACCCACCCCTCATCCAAAATTTGAGCAGCTGAGGGCAACTTAAAATCACTGGTAGCTAAGTCTAGATATAATTGCTCTTTCTAACACATAACACATTATTCCATCATGGCTATTCATATTGTCACTTAAATTGAGTTATGTGCTTTGCTAAAAATGTCATCAAGAAGATTACTGTACTCTGTGATTCAGCTTTGAAAAAAACGTTATTTTGTACTCAGGCATGGAAACAGAGTAGTGGGACATGAATTTGATATTAATGAAGCAAATATTCATCAAAAGAGGAATGAACACAATTCTATAAATACTTGCAAAGAACAACCAAAAGCATTAATGAGATTTAAGTGTATAAAACACTTGCCCATATTTTACTGAAGTGTTTGTAAAATGATTGACTGTCTCACCCACCAATGCAGCTGAATGAAAGGGAAATAGACATATGCCTGGGAAATAAAAGCTGTACTTTCAAATCAATGAAGGGGTGAGATCAATTCAATTTAATGCAGGTTTATCTTTAAGATTCTTGACATCCATTTGTCAGAAACTTCCAGTTAAAGAATAGTAGCACTTTCACAGCTAACAATACATGAATCTGTTGAAGAAAACTAAATAAATATAGATTTAGCCAACTCAAATAAGTTGATGCATTTTGGAACTTTTTGATATGCCACAGAATTAATATTGTCAGTAATAATGCACTTAGAAGATGAAAAAAGATGTGTATCACTATGAAGTTGTTCATAATTGCAAATGATCAAAAGTTCCCCCATGTTGATTTTAGCTTCAAAATATTTCTTTACAGTATGTCCTCAAAAATATAACACTGTTATTTGTAGGAACATACATGGGTGCTTGTGCAGGTACATGCATCACACACATACAAATTGTGGGAGAATGGTCAATATGTTTTGTTTTTTTAAGAGATACCTAAGAATATTTCTTTTATTATTATTAATATTTTTATTATTATGATGAACAGCACAAAACTAAAATCAATCTCTTTAATAGAAGTTTAAGTGTACAGTATTGCTAACTCTATGCACATTATTGTAGAAGATACATGGAACCCTGTCATCTTGCATAACTGAAACTCACTGAACAACTCCCCATTTCCCCAGTCTCTGGCAACCAAATGTTCAACTCTGTGCTTTTATGAATTTGACTCCATTAGGCAAGTGAATCCTAAGTGAATCAAGCAGTTTGTCTTTCTGTGACTCACTTATTTCACTTAGTATAGTGTCCTCAAGTCTTATTCACGTTGTTGCATATGATAGGACTTGTGTTTCAAGGCTGATTATCTACAAAATCTTTTTACTAAGCATCAATATTTTGCTTTTGATTTTAGTTAGTGGGCATATATTATACTAATTTTAGAATAAGCTTACTAAAAACTATATTGACAGTTGTTATTGCTACTCGTGTGAGTGGATCTCTGCAGCTTCATCATTTTCAACTAATCAACCATTTAAACACTGTCTGAAGAAAGACAGGGTCCTTGTTCTTGTGGGAAATCTACTGAGATCTGCTGATAAGTAGTGTCAGAAGTCCATATTGTCAAATGAGAATCAATAGTCTAGAAGAAAATCTTGAAGGAAATAGTGAAGATATAAAAAAAATACCTATCCATTAACAGCATATTTAACAATACAGCATACAACCATCAGCATCTATTGAAAACATTTTAGAATTCAGAGAAGATGTGGTGCTAGACTTATTAGCCTTATTGAGGTGAACTCTTTTAGAGCACATGAAAAAAAAGCGAAAAAAAAAATAGAATCAAAGATGGAAACTTGATGAGATTCAGCATTTAATACTTCACTAAAAATGAAGAATCAAGAATCAACAAAGGACACCATGAAGGAATAGCACAGGAATATCTAGGAGATAAACAAAGTGAATGTCAAGAAAGCATTTCATGTGGTGACAGCATTTAATAATATCATACATTAGTTCTTAAATAGTATAAACTCTTAAAATAGTTCAGTGGATTTGATAATTCGGAGGTCATTGGTATCTAGCAACAGTAATTTCATAGGATTTTTACGGATGAGTATATGGGCAAAAATGGCGAGTAGTAGATTGAAGAACAATCAAAATGAAAATGAAAGAATAAGTATAATGATAAAGATACGTATGGATCAATGTATATAGTGCTGTGCGTAGGTTGCAAACCAGAAAAACCATTGCAAACGAGATAAGGAAAACCTCTCTCGTTAACCTGTCCCCAGAAAACTAGGGACTGATTTACTGCAATGACTTTCTGAGGCTGCCTGGAGCCGCTGGCTTCCCTAAATCAGAGATAGTGACCACCTGCCTATACTCCCCATTCCTCAATTTCTCTTAGGCTTTAAAATGTTAATTGCCTCTCAGGTTTGTGTTTATCTTCTTTAAAATTCAACAAACCCTTGCCCTGTGTCCCTATAAATACCCTTTTCTTTTGTTAATAAAGTTACCTTATGGCCGTATCTCCATTTGGCCCCCAGCAGTGGCTAAATAAATCTTGTCTTGTAAATTAATTTCTCTTGTAACTTGCGTCTGGCTGCCAACAATATAGTACCAAGTATTATGTAACATTAAGTCACATGTTACCATGTTAGTACAATAGTTATCAAAATTTTATAGGTTTAGAAAAAAGTGTGTAACTGGCCCAAAGACTTAAAGCTTCTAGCCTTTTATCAATGCAAAGCCAGATTTCTTCTACTCTATATACCATGCAAAAAACTATTTTGAAACTTAGAAGCTATTTACAAATGTAGGTATAAGATACCCTTATACCTTGATGAATGGATGAATGGATATAAGCCAGAACACTGGAGTAGATAATGATATTGAGGTAAGCTGTTTTTTTCTGGATGGGAGGGGGGGAATGGAAAAGGGAGAAAATGGGAGATGTAGTTGTTTTTAGATTGAGGTAAATGAAGTATTTAATAATGCAAGAAAGACAATGTTTCAATAAGGCAGAAAAGAAAGAGAATAATTATTGGAATGAGATTCCAGAGAAGAAAAGAGAATAAAATTTTCAGTCAAAGGTTTGTCCTCTGAGAAAAGGAGAAATTTGATCTCAGAGAATGAAGAAAATGAAATAATTTGTGGCATTGCATGTGTATACAAGAACATTATAAAGTTACAGAATATTTTATAAAATCATCTTTTCTAACTGGGATATAGTTGGGGGTTTTAGTGGATAGTAAACATTTAAAACACAGGACTCAAAAAAATTAGGAGAGAGTTCTAGAATAGTGTGCACTTTAATGGTGCTTAAGTGTGATACCCATAGAGATTATTATGTGAGTCAACTTTTTTCAATATGTGAGGCATTGATAATAAAAGAGAGTTTTGGTTGGTGTTTGTATTAATCCGTGGTTGGTTCTGTATGCAGTAGAAAGATGAGAAAAGTGGAAAATTCTGACTGTTAGCATGGTGAAATCAGTACAGAATTGTTAAGAAAAGTATGGTTAATAATAGAATTGTTATTGAGAATAATAGAGGAATGTAGTATAGGAAATTACAGAGAAATATGAAATGATAGGTAATTGCTAGAACACTCAAATTCTCCTGAGATTTGACTTGTTCAAGTGTCCCATCTTGAAAGAATTTTGTTAAAGTAGGAGGAATGAGAAATTCCTAAATTAATATCTTGTCTGATAAAAAAATAGACGTATTAAATAATTTGAAGCTTTACTTCTGGCTGAATAATTCTTCCAGCATAGCATTCAACAGAAACTTTGACAAAGAAAAAGGACTCTTCAGAATACAATTCAAACAGAAATTCCTAGGCCTAAATTTGATACCAAATAAGTGGTATCAAAAATATCAAAAATAAATGCCTATTTTACTATTTTTTGAAATAGATCCTGTACACACAGTATTGCGAGCACATCCTCTTTGAGCCCCACTTCTGGATAATGTGGCTATGGCTACTGTTACTCTTTTTCTAGAAATCTAAGTTTCCCTCAAGTATGGATCTCTGAGTATATAATACTCTTAAGGGTTAGTTTTGTATCTGTGATCAGTTACTGTTTTTTTTTTTTTTTTAATATTTATTTTGTTCTTTATATCACAACCTCTATAAGTGGTTTTTGGGATACTTCCCACTCTCCTCCCTCTGGTGCCCCTTCCATTCTCTCAAATCCCACTCTTTGTTTTACTAGTTGTGCTAAGTCCACTAGTCTCTTTCTTTCCTTTGGCAGTGTCCTTTCACTGGGTGAGGCACTGTGTTGTTGGAACCAGGCGAGCCTTGCTGGTAGGTTTTCAGTCTTACGTTTGTGTTGGGCGACCAGTCTGTATTCATTTGTGATCTGTTCATGTTTTCTTGCTGCAGGCTGTCTTCTCCAATCCCATCTCCGCTGCTTTGCTGCTTTACCTTATGGCTCTGGTGTCAGATATAGGGGGACTCACCCCCAGCCAGTGTTGGCAAGAAGTTTTTCTGTGAATACAGGCGTCTGTGAATGGCCCTTGTAGATCATCTCCTCTTTCTCAGTTTGCAGTTTTGATGTGGGACCGGTTACCCTATCTTTGGTCTTCCTCTCCTCTCCCATAGTGTGGGGAGGGAGCATTTCTCTCCTCGAAGGCATCTCTGAAATGAGGTCCTGGGTCTTCCCGGCCCAGTGAGCGCATAGGTGTGCATGGTGACATCGGTGTCTCTACAGCTGTTTCTCTTGTCTCGCATGCACTGATTCTCTCAGTTGTCCATCTGCTGTGTCCAGCTCAGGCTTGTGGGCTGGACTTTTGCATGTGACCTCACCTGTTCTATGATGGGGTTTGTGTTGTGCATGTTCTTGCTCCTCCTGAAAATTAACTGGAGTGAGAGCGAAATGGAAAGGGCTCCTTCCTTCTCCCTTCAACATCCCCCCCCCTCCCTTGCCCACATGCTGGTATCATAACCCCCACCCCATCCCCTCTCCAGGGCTCAACCGGCTCTGGGGACTT